>OY856187.1:142772271-143077159 GCA_963693315.1 Diogma glabrata
TCAAGAAATATTCTACCAAAAGTGAAGGTACCGTTGACTGAATAGAGTTCATTCGCCACTACTCCTAATACATCACCTTGGTCAGTGATATCTTTTTGCTATGTGATTTCTCTCGCTAAGTCATATATCAATACCAGAGACTGGCGTACGCGCGTTTGTTTTTATTTATTGTTAAATATAGCTCCGCCCATTTGTTGTATCTTTTCGTGTTTATTTTAATTTTGACCATTTTTTATTAGCTCATGCTTTATTTTAATGCTATTATTTTGGGTTAATTATATTTGGAGATATACATTCTCTCTCTCTCTTTCTCTCTCTCTCTCTCTCTCTCTCTCTCTCTCTCTCTCTTTTTCTCTCTCTCTCTCTCTCACTCTGCACCTACTAGTGACTCACTAACAAGAGATAATCGGGGGACTGCGTGCCTAACGAGGTTTCTATTCCAACGAGCTTCAGCCTTGTGAGTTCAAGTTCCCCTTGTTCAGTACAAAATAATCAGACATGCACGCATTTGAAACTGCATAAACGGATTTTAAATAGGTCAAGCAAACAACAGGGACTCTGACGACACCAAAGGTAGAGAAGACCAAGATCAATAGACCACATTATTACTACATTTAGTAAATTAAAAATATTTCGCTCACCCCATTTAGTTCGCGTTGGACCCCAGTCTTCACCCTCTTTCTTCCTAGCTTATCATCTCGAGTATCTTGTAGTACTTAAATAACAAAAAACAATTGAAACTGTTCAAACAATGCTCGAGGGATTGTTGAATTAAATGTAATACAATATCAAATCAATATATTCGTTATGCCAAATGTAGAGGCGACTGTTGAATTTATACCCTTATTAACATTCTAAACCGAATGTATTGCATCAAAATATCCCCTCACCAATACTCGATTTTGTACATTGAGGTTGAATTCGATATCATTCGTCACATTTGATTGTCCATGTTGTTGTTTTTGGATTTTGATACAATAATTTGAAGAACTAAATGTCAAATTTTGTGCAAGAAATATTTTGTGTTCATTTGTTTTTTTATAATAAAACTTTTATTTTAATATGAATTTTCCCAAAGTCGTGACCTATCTAGATCGTTTTTTCACACCGGAAAATGGTAGTATGTCAATTTTCAGAAAAAATTACAGTGCCGTTTTCGAGAAAAAAATTACAGATAAATAAATAAATATACATATATACAATCAATATTCGTTTAATAAGTAAGATTGTTATATTAAATGCGACATTTTAGATGCAACCTCTATATCTGTTATGAGCAGAACTCTTAGAACTTATTACCATTCCATTAGAAGAAGTCTGTTCTGGAAGTAATCGCTGTGTGGTATTGGTTTTTGTACAGATACAACATCTGGATATATTAGAGATCACTTTTTCTTTGCAATGACGCCAACTAAATTGATAACATAGAAGTAACATTGTGATTTGTGAGCGCTACGTCTTTCCAAATGATTGGTGTTCCAAACGTTAAATGAACATTTTCTCCGTTGAACCATCTTTGAAGTATTAAGTTGCAGTTGACACAACTATTTTTCGGTATCCATGGTTTATCTTCATTCGATTCTATGCCGAAGGAATGAAGACAAGCAGTTCTTATAAATAATTGTAATTGTTTTAGCAGTATGTATTATGTAACTTCCACAAATAAAACAAAATAAATTTGAACTATTTTTACACTTTAAACTTCTTGTGAACGCCATTTAAATAAATTTGAGTTTACACTTTAATAACAATTTATGTTGTTTTACAAGGTAATTCCCAAATAATAATAGTTAAGTTTACTGCAACTAACGATAAAATCGCTCACTATATTTTTCCGTTTCAAACTTTCTTATGGACAAAATTATGTAAAAAATCTATCTCTAATTTTTTCATTTTTAATTCTTACGCCCTTAAATCAAGTTCTCATTTTTTTTAAAAATGTTCCTATCTCGTGTTGCATCGTTTTTTTTTGTTCGTTCTGTTCTCTGCAACCTCATAGAATGTACATTATTTGGGTTCTCGTTCTGGCGTTAATTGGATTGATGTATCCAGTGATATTGGCACAAACGACTCTCGTTGTCGGGTTGTTCGTTGTCGATAGGGGGTCCGTTGAGGGATAATGGAAGGAAGTCTAAGGAAAGAATCGGTTAAGGGATTTGATGGGAATGTAGGGGAGACTGGGGAATACGATAGGTGAGTAGGAAATTCATTTTCTTCAGAAAATATATTTTGTAGGGTTGCAAGGGCTCATTCCCCATCAAAATACTTCCTGCAGAAATGTTACAAACAATGATAAGGTTAGATATGCATCTTCACCATCAACTTCGGAACACAAATGTAATGTAAATCTAAATTCAATTTAAATTGTTCATTCGACTATAAAAAAGACCAATATAACTATATAATATACTATTTTTTGCAATTCCGAACCACAATTCGACGTATTTCGATGTTGTCAACAATGTCAAAAAGTGCGATTTTTCCGCACTGTTTTATTTTTCCGCAGTGTTTTAACTTTTTGCTTTGTTTTGTAGAAGTGAACAGATAAGTGAGTTAGATTCGAAAATGGAAAGTTATTCCGCTGAACAAAAAAAAAACAAAACCATAGTTTTTATTTACAATGCTTTTACAGTTAAAATCATTGAAATTTTTTTTTATAAATTTAAACAGTGCAATTATGCAGGTTTGAAAGTTTTAATTAATAATGATTTAAAAAATTATTTTTGATAAACTTGAATAGTGCAATTTGTCATGCGTTGAAAATTAAATCCGTAAGCAGTAATTTTTTTTCAACCACATTCAATTGTGACTGATTTGATATGTTCCCAATTATAGTTATATTGGAATGGGTTCCGATATGATCGTTAGATTCAATTGAAGCCAAACTAATAAGAGGTTCAATTGAATTAGACTCAACCTCCACTTAAAATGGATAAGGAGTATTTTCATGTTGAATGCCAGACACCAAGAGAGCTTCTTCGTCGAGTTTAGCAGTTTTAGTACCCAAAATTTGACCAGCAGTTTTACGCTTATTATTTAACGAGTTTTCGACATATGCTTCTTTCAGCAACTTTGACGGATTTCCAACCGGCATGTCTTTCCAAAACTCACCGACTTGCTCCGCTATCTGCCAGCAACGATGCAGATGAGCGACGAAAACCATGTCTAGTATACTCTGCGGCAAACTGAAGTTTCAAAAATGTAGCAATCTTCTTAGGGTAGCTCCCAATCATATTTGTGCCAATTGGTTGTCGGGTACATTTACCTTTACGGTATGCAATAAAGAAGCGCATATTAGGGACACGGTCGGGAAGTAAAGCAGCATAATTTTTAAAAATGTCAATGAAATTCATTCCTGGATCTTACCCTTCGTCGGTAACGAACATTATTCTTTGTGTTGGGTAAATTGATTTTGATCCCATCTTCAATGTATTCGATTTTATTTTATTTAGCGTATGGTTTTTGTTGTGACACATTAAAAACAAAAATAAAACTTAAAATAGATAGATTTTCATATGAAATCTACATAAAACAAAACATAAATACAAATTAAATGAGCTTACAATCAATATGATTGCGCGTCTTTTAGTTAAAAATTAAAAATTAAAATATACGGACTGAGGGTCCAATATTTTTTGTCTTATAGTGCTGAAAAGTACCGTTGTTGTTGTGATTTTGATTTTGGTTCATTTTTTATTTGTTTTTTTTTGTATCACAGCCAAGAGTTCGAAATGAAATGTTTGGCTGCCAAGTTTGAATAGACTATTTGCGTTAACCAGGGTGTAGCACGAGGAGCTTTTCTATTATCACACCCCGAACGATATAAAATTTAAGGGTTCGACTATTATTTAGATAATGAACGCTGGCAGAAATATAACCGAAAACTCTCTGTTTCTGATCACTGGCGGTGCAGATGCTAGATGGGAAAGAATAAAATTCCACATAAGGGTTCGTTAAAAGTTTTTCGGAGCCAGCTCCTAGAACACTTATTGAGCGCTCTACTGTCCAAAAGTCCACGAAGTTTTTCACCACCAATCTTAATGTCTGCATAAAGACGTGGATCGTAAGGGTCAGATGTCACATCAAGAATTGTTTCATTATTACTTTTTTTTTTTAAGATGTCGTCCCTGCTGAAAATATTTTAAACATCGCAAAAATCTGGATTTATCAGATTTGATTTTTGATTGTTGATTATAGAGTAAGGGGTCGGAATTAAGGGGTAGATGTTCAGCATTTGTGTTGGAAGAAACTTGGTTGAGTGTTGCAGTAGATTTTTGTAGATGATTCTCTTCAGCTCAGGATCCGTGCTGAATGTAGCATCGATCTGCTCTCTGGAAATAATTGGTTTTCGGAGATAGGAGCTCCCAGTCACCCCCACCTCCCGTGGCAAGTTTCCCGAATAATTTTTAAACATGTTCTCTGCGTTTTCACAGTTCCCATAGGCGTCTGTATTCAAGTAGATATTGTGGTAATATTGTATTTTACCGGTGTAGGTGTTAGTTGGTAGTGTATCTTGTATAGCATTAGTACTGTTAATCTCTTTAAATGGTATTAATTTGGATGTTAACATAAAGGTGTCAGGAGGTTCGCAAACCTCCCTAATGTTATTTCTTGGGTACATAGCTAACTCAGGGATGTAACCAAGTCGTTGCCACGTATCCTCGATGATGGTACACTTGCGCACTAATGCAGCCTACGAGGTGAATTCTTCGCTTACTAGTGCAATTTGTATACCTTGCCTCATGTTTCGCATAAGAATACTAAGGAAATCCATATCCGCTAATGGTGTTCGAAGAGGAAGACTTAATTTTTGCATATCTTGGTAAAAATCGAGAAACGGCTCTCGAGTCTTTTGTTTACGGTTTTCTAAAGCATGGCGTATGGCCATGTCCGTACGTCTGTCTTGGAAATGTTCGATTAATCCAAGTCGCAATTCATCCCAAGCACAGTGCCCCATCCGCTCCAAATATACCCAATAAAATTCACTCGCGACACCCTGGAGTACTACGTAAATGTCAGTTACTAGTTGTTGCCATGGCAAAGATGAATCTTTCAACTGGGATATCTGAAGAGGATCCATTGAAAGAAATATTCCATCGAAGATGGAAGACTATATTCACGCCGAATATCTGCTATGTGTTGGTAGGACGGAGGTGATGGATTGTTTAAGGCTTTAATATTAGTCGGTGGAGGAGTTTCCATTGTCATTTTTTTCAATGTTTAAATTACTAGGAACAAAAAAAAAAGCTTTACAACTACAATAACGTTTGTGGTAATCTGTTAAAAATTTGATTTTGACTAATTTGCTTATATTTTAGTATTCTGTGTAACTTGTTGTAAAGATTAGTTAAAAATTATCTGATATTACAAAAAACAAAACAAACGATAACAAATCTAAACAAATAAACAATAACAAAAATTCTACTCAAGTAATATTAATATTAAAGAAAAAGATAATTATTTATTTCCTTATATTCTTTTTGGAATCACTAACCTTGAACTAGAAAAACATAAAGAACATAAACATTGTAAAAACCAATCAAAACACCGAAGTGGACAGATTGCTGCGGAGGCAAATTCATTTTTGCCAAACAAAAATTCTGATTAAAGACCAATACAACAAAATTGTAAATAGAAAAATATATTTCGCAACTAACACTACTGTTCAAAAACACCGAAGTAGACAATGTAAATGCGAGCGAACATGTTTTCAACAAAATAATAAGAGCAACCGAAGAATGTCAACCGATCTGACATTACTGGTCAAACACTAACGTGGACAATGTAAGTCCGCGGTTAAGGTCCCTTAACCACTCTTAAGTCTTAAATAAATACCGAATAGAAAATGCTAGATTATGAAAGCATGACAAACATTGTGAAATCACGATACCACGGATGTCACATTGCGATGCTACCATCGATTGGACTAGCATTAGATGACTTTCTACTAAAGGATTGTGACCATCTAACACGAGGAAATCTACATCGACGAATGGAATTCTTAATGCGAGGTCACTGCGGGAAGCGTTGTTTAAAGACTAATGTCTTTAAACGAGAAATAAATAATTTTGGTAGCAGAAAAAGATAGCATGAACATTCATGCAAACGCAGAACTAAATAAAACTTACAAAAGCCATGTATAATGACTTGAATTGAGCTACCCTTGGGCGCCATCTGATACAGGCGGATAAGGCGAAAACTAAGAGGATTTTGAATTGAGAAAATATCCGCTGTATCTGAAAAAAAATCGAAGGACAACTTTGAGGCAGCAGTCTTTTGCTTGGGTCTTAAGCTCTCGGCCTGGGTCGTGGTTTGCCTCGTTGTGCCTTTGATGTATTGGGACTGCTTTTTAAATTAAGTTAAACACAACACTAATGGGGGACAGCCATTTGAAATTCTAAAAAACGCGATGGACGGAAGTCAGAGAGGAATCCCAGGGAATTGGCACATCTAACTCACACCATTTATAAATAAAACTAACACATATCAAAAATTACTCAACAAGCCAAACAATTGCAACACAAACATACATGACATCTAATACTAATAACAATAATAATAATAATAAAATCGTATACCTTTTATTAGCCGTTGTTTCTTCATCCAGTCTGTATTATCCCTCACAACGCTGCTAATGTTGTGTTCTTGAGGTGGTTTATGACAATAACAACATATTTATATAATATTTATAGTTCATTTATTTAGCAAGTTTAGAAATTACAAACAATTATCATTCAGTAAATACAATACTTTTTAACTCTCTGCTCACAAGATGTCTACGTTTTTTCTGATGATCATGAAGTTCGTCCCACTTCTATTTCAGGGTTGCCAACACCTTCCTTTTAATTAAGTTCATAGTCCTTTAAGTAGGATGGAACTATTCGTCTTCTTTGGATTCTGACCGGACTAAGAACTGCTTCAGCTTCGCTGACTTCACTGCAGTTTGACACGAACACTAGTGTAAGTGGTCTTTCCGGTAATTCTTCCTGTACTGGAATAGTTTCACATGTATTTGCTGCCTCGGTTATACAATGTTGTTGTATCCTTCCACCATTCTGGAGATATAGAGTTAAGGTTGAAGACATCTAACAAAACCCTTTGTGGATCTGTAGCAAATGATTCCTCTACGTCACTTGGAAATCGTTGTTTATGGTGGTTTATATAAATTCGAATTAATCGATTATTATTAAGTGGAACATTATGCATAACATTACCAATTCGCTCTATGACTTCTCCAGGACACCAGTAAGAATGATGGTGTCGGTATACTTTGGCATATACCAAATCCTTATGACAGAATCTTCGCTGTTTGGCTGAATGTTTTTTGTTGAATTGTTCATTCTGCATTTCTTTTTGTTTAATCATGTTTGAAGGTGGTTGTAATGGTGCGTCTGATTGGTATTTGATTAAATCTAGATGTATTCTCATTTTCCTTCCAAGCATGACTTCCGCTGGAGATTTCCCATCCGGTGCATTGCGATGTGGAGTTGCTCGGTACATTTGAAGAAAATGTTGCATTGCATCTTCTAGTTCAAGACAAACTCAAAATAACTCAATAAAACTCAAAATATTGAATACTAACAAAAATACTGAACACACAAAACAAATAACTCAATCAAAAAAAACAATTGAATTTAAGTGGACCATACGGCCACTTTAAAAATCATTCTTCGACTCGTCGATTGAAATTTTATACCCGTCTGTTTAATTAATCAAGAGTCTAGCCAATCATAATCATCACATCAGGCTTGGTATCACATACCATTTAGAAAATGTACTTACATGTATTATCAAACGCAAGCAAAGAATGCTGTTTTACAGTAAATGTAAAGTTAATGAATTATAATACATGAACCAGTATGTCAAGGTTTTCTCCATTTCTCGTAATATGGTGATATTAAAGAAAACTTGATAAAGCATTCTTGCCCTCGCTCGATCTTATAAGCAGCAAATTCATTAAATGAAATATTTAGGATATTGTAGAAAAGAATTTAGATTTAGAAATTTAGAATAATTTAAATTTAGGAAATTGTTCCGAATGAAGTTTAAGGTGATTAATTATTGGAAAGCTTCAAATTTCAATCTGTTGTGACTTGTGACGAAGAAAAAGAGAAGGATTTCTTTTTCGCCGCCACAAATCGTGGGGACGTCCCACACCCTGAAGATGTCTCTAAGCCGGGCTCTGGGGTTTATTTGAAAAAAGACGCCACCTATGCGGTACTAAGATTTTATGTCTTTGGCATGAAAGATGCCAAGTGTTCTTCCAGCTTCATCAGCCACCTCGTATGCAACGTTGCCAACCGACCTTAGAATTTTTCCTTTGATAAATTTAGGAGACAACTTGGTTGAGAATGGTTTCGTAGCAACGCTTTGGGAAATTTTTCGAACAAAAACTATCTGCATTGGTTCCAGTTTTCGGACGCGGGAGCGCAGATTATAACGAGCGGCGCTCTTATGATATGCTCATTTTAGGTTGCTTAAAACTTTCTCTTGAAGCAATGAAGAACGATTGGAAGAATATCGAACAAATGGATCAAATTGGAAATAAGGAACAGAACGAAGTAACTTATAGGTTGATCCATGGGATACTATGTGTTTACCAAAAACTAAAAAATGGAGAGAAAATTTTGTAGAATCATGAATCACATTACACAATGAAGTTCTAATTTTGGGGAGGTGAAGATCCCCCAGTCTTGATGCGAATATTTTAATAAGGAACGAATCGCTGAAAGAATGGACCGATTTACTCGCTCTGATGCGTTGCATTGCGGCGAGTATATTGGGGTAAATGTATGATGAACGCCGTATTTTGTATTAAAAACTCCTTAAACTTGTTAGATTTAAAAGAAGAGCCATTACCCGAAACCAGATATTCGGGTACACCATACACACTAAAAACTCGATTTTCCAAAATTTAATTGCAAGCTCAGCAGTTGAGTTGCGAAGAGGTTCAATCAAAACGTATCGTGAAAAATGATCGAGGACAATAAATATATATGAATTGCCTCCTTTTAAGCGTGGATATGGTCCAAGGAAATCTACATACAGCTTTTGAAATGGGAGAAAAATATATGATCACCCGTGGGTGGTCGTAGAGTGATATTATTGGCTTTACTACTCTTGCAGGTATCGCAGTTGGCAACATTTTCTGGCATCGTTTTGCCTCTTAGACCAATAATACTGCCTTTTTAGGAATTCCAAAGTTTTGTGCTGAGAACGGTGAATTGTGAGCTGGTTGAATGAGAATGGTTTGAAAAGCTTTAGGAATGATAAGCTTCCATTGAGGGATGTCAGTCAACTCAGCGTCATTTGACAAAATGTTAATGTAAACTTTTCCATTGACAAGTTTCATATTTAACACGTTGTCAGTTACGGAGCTAATTCAGGTCGAATAGTCATCATCATGAAAAGCTTTATCATGCAGGTCCACGTGCAATGGGGGCACATCAGTATCATCCAGAATTTCAACTTCAGCAACAGTGTGCTCTCCATACATACGTGAAAGTGCATCTGGAACATAATTTAGAGCACTCTTACGATACTCCACTTCAAAATTAAACCCTTGGAGCTTTAAAGTCCAACGCGTAAGTCTTACAGTTAGATCTTTCTGACCCATGAGTCATTTCAGACTACTATGGTCAGTAATTATCGTGAATGGTAAACCTTCGATATATGCTATAAATTTTTTTACACTTAAAACTGCAGCTTAATATTCGAGTTCAGACACACTGTAATTGCGTTGCGCGGCTTTCAGTTTTTGACTCATGTATGCTATTGGTGTCTCAGTATTATCATCAGCTACCTGGAATAATACGCTTCTGTAATAATTTTTTGACACATTATTTTTATTATTATTATTATTATTTTTTATTATTATTATTAAATTTAAAAATAATGGTATTATTTTTATTTCTAAATAATATTTATTACATCACTATAATCAAAGGTTTGATTTATTATTATTTATTTGTTTGTAACTTTGTGAACCTTACTTGCTAAATTTAAAATTATTTCTGTTATTAGTTTTATTAAATTTAAAAATAAAGGCATTATTTTTTATTTATATCACTGTAATCAAACCTTGCTGGTTTGATTACTTTACTTCTAACATTTTGAACCTTACTGTTTTAATTTAAAATTATTACTCTGAACAAAATTCAATATTATTCTTATTTATACTTAAATTGATAATAGCATTACAAATACAAAAATAAAACTATTTGATTTCTTAGAATCTATTTTACCAACCCAAATTTGGATTTTTACTTGTTAAACAAAAAATTTCAGTTGGTAAACAACAACACGTGCAAATATAAATTAGAACGACAATTTATCAATTTTAGTTTAGAGTCTTTCTTGGAAATTATTTATTTAGGCTCCAAAAAAAATTGGTAAATAACAAAAACGTAAAAATCAAAAATTTCAGTTGGTAAACAACAAAAACGCAAAAATCAACAACGATAATTTACCAACTTCCGTTTAAGGTCCTTCTGTTTAAATTATTTATCTTCAAAACTAAAAACAAAAAATATTATACGAAGAGAAATAATTTGAACAAAATATATTTGTTTAGGCTTCAAGCAAAAATAAATATAACAATAATTGTGTTACTTTTCATATGACACGTATTCACTAGGATCTAGATAATGATCGCAGATCATTACACTTCCTACACCCGTACTGTTGGCATCGCATTGTATGTAAAATCTTCGTTTAAAATCTGGATTGACAAGTACCGGTGCAGTAATCAATAGGTTCTTCAATTGATCGAATGAATTTTGAGTCTTTTCAGACCAGACAATTTTTTTGGACTTCTTCAAGAGCTCAGTGAGTGGTACTGCTATGGTTGAATAGTTTGGGATGAACCTGCGATACCACCCGGTGACACCAAGAAATCTTCGAATTTGCCTTACGGTTGTAGGAGTTGGAAAACTAGCGATTGCTTTAACCTTATCACTATTGACACGCAAGCAACTGTTACCTACAATGAAACCTAGATACTCTATTTCTCGCAGGCAAAAGTGACTCTTTTCAATGTTGATGGTAAGTCCAGCTGCTTTAAGTCGGCTTGCAACTTCAGTTGAGTCAGCAAAGCTATATGCTGTTCAAAAGTTAGAGAAGTTATCAAGAAATCGTCTAGGTAAACAAATACACGGTCATGGACTGGATGAGGGATTACTTTATGCATCAAACGGCAAAGAGTTTGCGGTGCGTTGCATAACCCAAAAGGCATTACGGTTAACTGGTATAACGGACGTCCAGGGACGGTAAACGCAGTTTTGTCTCTTGATTTTGGTTCCAAAGGGATTTGCCAAAACGCGTCTTTAAGATCTAAGCTGGATTTGTTGTTTCACCAAGTCTGCTAAGTAAACCATCAATAATTGGTAAAGAGTAAGCATCTTTGTGAGTGACTGAATTTAAACGTCGTGCATCTAAACAAAAACGGGTCTTTCCATTTTTCTTCCTTACTAGTGCCATTGGTAAGCTCCAACACCAAGTTCCAACATGCGGTCGAGTTCAGCATACATTTCTACCTGAACTGCTGGAGAAACTGCGTAATATCGTTGTTTGATAACACGGTACCCGTTTGGGCGCCACTGTAACGTTTAGCAGTGCAACCTAGTCCCCCAGATAGGAGAATAGATTGCACATGCTAAGGATATAGAAATTGCCACTCTGACTGAACTCGGAAATCGCTCAATCGACTTCGCTCAGCCATTTTGGGCCGTGGGGTTGTTCGGCAGTCAGAGTGTCCTAGCTGGAGAGCGATATAAAGAAAATTAGCTATTAAGAGCTAGACCACCAGCCCTACCCACCAAGCGATCCCTGTTCTCCAATATATATAACTTATATGACGCGAGTGATCTTGTACTTAAATAAAATTTATTGATCTAAATGAAAATTTATCAAACTCTAAGTAGAGTACTATTATATTAACCAAATCATAAACAACTCAAAAATCATAAACAACTCACTCACAAAATTTATCAAACTCTAAGTAGAGTACTATTATATTAAACAAATCATAAACAACTCACCGATTCTTATAATCCTCACAATTTCAACCCCACCACCGATGTGACGAATGCCATTCGCTCAGTCACTTGGGGCCGTGGGGTTTTTCGGCAGTCAGAGTGGCAATTTCTATAGCCTTAGCATGTACGCAATCTTTTCTCCTATCTATGGGACTAGGTAGCACTACTAAACGTTACACTTTCCTTTTGATCTTTTAATGCTTGTTTGTATTTAGCATTTGAATTTCTAAATGCATGTATCATCGACTTAGATTTTTCGGACAAATTTTTCTTTATTGACTGAAAATTCTCTTTCACAAGAAGCATTTTCATGAGAAAGAATTCATATGATTTTAAAAAATTCAAACAGTGATGCCTTTCAATGGAATGCGAAATTTTTTCGACCCAAAAATCATCTAGTGTTTTTCTATCATTATCTTATCTTTTAATGTTTTGCAACTTTCAATAAAGAAATCACTGTCGCAAATTTCTTCAAACTGATCTTTTATGTCATCTGCTTTCTTTCCTGACAATACATTATGTTCCACTAAAAGTTCAAGGCAATGTTTAAAACGTACTTCTCTTTGTGTTTTAATCATTGATATTTTAGGATCCAAGCAAGATATGGCTTTGCATAATCTATATTTTAATGGGGATTTGACAATCATTTTGTCACAAAATAGTTGATATATATCGTTCGAAATTCGAATATCTCCTCTAAAACTAATAATCATTTTATCTGTAATAGAATTTCGATTGTTTTTAATACTTTCTCCAACTAAAAAGTAAAGGTCAATCTGTTTAATAGTAATAAGATTTTCAGATTTATGTAAGTCAATTCTTGTTAATAGGATAAAGATCCAAAACCTCTTTTTTGACAAATCTTTTCATAATTTTATTTAAAATTGCATAAAGACTTTCGTATAATAAGGGAGCTAAAGGTTCATCAGCCTGAAACAGAGTGAGAAAAGGCTCTACTGTATCTGCGAATGATTCAAAAAATGCTAGTCTAGCTTTCTAATAGAGGATCTTTCAAGCATTCACATAAAGTACGGTAATTATCGTTTGTCAATTCAATTTAATTCTTTTTTAAAAATTCAATGTACTTTTTTAATAACGGTATTTTTAATCTACCGTGCCTAGCAACTTTAGCATTCTCGATCCATCGGGTAGAGCAAAATTTCATTGGAAATTCAATAATTTTTGTATCTGAATTTGTTTCGCAAAAGTCCCCTCTACGAGATGGCAAATTGTAAAATAAATACAAAATAGCTGTTAAAAATTTTTTTACAATCCAATGAACCTTTTCAAAAGGAGTTTTAAATGAATTATGTGTCGTGTGTAAACCACAAGAACCCAGTTCCAATAAATTTATAATTGTTGTATTATTTTCATTAGCTAGGTAGGCGTTGAGCAATTTTATAAATTTAAAATTGACATTAGGCCCGTCTATCGAAACCTGCATCAATTTGTTTAAATTAAATTTTGTTGTGGGTTTTAAAAAAGAAGACAAAAGAATGTCCGCTTTTGTATGCCCCAAAAACGCAGAATCAAAATACTGCGTTTTTCCGTTCGAATGTGGGTTGTTTTTCATTAATTTGAAAATCTTTAGAACATCCCTGATTTATGTTGATCTCGTTATTTTGTTCCACGTTAAAACCTGTCTGAGAGCTAGAAACTAGTTCCGTCTTGCTGCTGTTAGCAACCTGGCGTTGAGCCACAACCTGTGTGAGATTCCCTCTTACACTTTTATTATAATAAAAGGCTAAATTATATATTTAATTAATTTTTTATTAACTTGAATAATTTGTGCTTGTTGTCCAAGCAAAACGATCGAGAGAATATAAAATTATAATCTTTTTTCACAAAGAAAATCCAAAAAAATTATTTAGTTTTCTTTCACCCGATATATGAGTATTGAAAACTTATATATCAAAATCATAACAAAATAAAATAAAATTTTAATCTAAATGATAACAAAAATATTTCAGTTTCTTTTACATGATATATGATTACATTAAAAAACTCATATATATATATTTAAAATAATAAAGAAATTAAATTAAATATAAGGAATTTGCACTTGAATCAAATTCCATGTCTGTTGGTTCAACATCTTTCAGACCTGCAGAATTATTGTTCTTCGATTATACTGCAGAATCCAAATGTGGTCTTTGAAGAGATACAGGTGGTAAAACATTATTAGCTTTGCCCTTGAATCTCCAGTACACAACGATGACAAAAATTATAATAATCCCAATTGTTGTGTAGGATACGGTGTAGTCAGGGTTGCCACGTTTTAAAAGTTTCAAAGTAGGACACACTACCCCTACGGTCTTAAAACTCGTTGGATTTGTGCCACTTCATTTTTCAGTTATAAAATAAATAATTTTTAAAAAAAATTAGGTTTCGGTTTGGTGTAAGTATGAATGTTTAGGGTGTTATTTCTGTAATGCTAATTGATTTATTTATAATGAATAATGGCATACAAATTCGCATTTATGTTATCAGCCTCCATTGCGGTAACACTCGAAAAACTTAAATTTAAAGTTTTTAAGGACTCAGAAATACAGCTAAACATACCGTCTGCTGATTCATTGGGATTTTCATTCAAATCAATAAACTTATGTTGTAAGCCAGTTACTCATAAATAGTTCTGTTTTGTATATTTACATTTTCCTTCAAAATCATTAGCGAGGTAGCCAAATGTTTTACTTTATAACAAAATTCAGTTCGGTACAATCCTAGTTTATCCCCCAAAATAGAATAGTTTTTTTTTCAGATAAATAGAAAGATTAGGTCCTCTGCATCCTAATTATGAAAAAAAAAATTTACGGAAATGAGGGGATCAAAAGTTATAAAGGATCAAACTTTCAATTTTACCTTGGTCCCCCCTTTGGTTTTTTTTTCTTCTTTTCTTTATTTATATTTATTATTTATTACTTATTTATCACACACTAAAATTTTAAAATTTAAAAAAAATCTTCATGATTAAAGTTTAATTCAACTAAACGTTCTTCGTCATTTACTTCTTTTGTCGGTTTTATTGGTGAATAAAAGTCACTTTTTTTTTTCCTAATTATGAAAAAAAAAATTTACGGAAATGAGGGGGTCAAAAGTTATAAAGGATCAAACTTTCAATTTTACCTTGGTCCCCCCTTTGAGTTTTTAGAAGTAACATGATTTGATTTTTGATTTTTTTTTTTACTCAATTCTGCGACCTTGCACAACTTCGATCGAAAATAGCACCGCCCTCCCCTCGCGTCCCCGCGTCGTCCGCGGTGTGGGGACGCGGAGGGGGGCGGTGCCATTTTTGATCGAAGTTGTGCAAGGTCGCAGAATTGAGTCAAAGAAAAATCAAATCATGTTACTTTTAAAACTCAAAGGGGGAACGAAGGTAAAATTGAAAGTTTGATCCTTTATAACTTTTGACCCCCTCATTTCCGTAAAATTTTTTTCATAATTAGGATGCAGAGGACCTAATCTATCTATTGATCTGAAAAAAAAACTCAAATCTATTTGGGGGGATAAACTAGGAATATTCCTTCAGTTCAGTCATTTTATTTTATTAATAATACTAAGAACAGCTAATTTGTAACTAAAGTTATTTAAAAAAAAACAGAGGTTTAACGGTGGATTTAATTCAAAATTATTTAAACAATAATGGATTACCACCTGAATAAATCATGCAATAAACCATAGATATTCACATATGTCACAGCGATGTAAATTGTTTGCTTAATTGTTGCTAACTTTACGACATAAAATAAAAGAATCGGCTACAAATTTAATATAAGTAAAGGTGCAATCACGATTACTTATTTTTTGCAATTCCGAATCACAATTCAAAGTATTTCGATATTGTCAAAAAGTGAGATTTTTCCGCACTGTTTTATTTTTCATGGAAAATTTTCTCAATGCTAAGTTGATAATAGAAATGTTTACTTATATTTTAATATGAATGTAGATAAAAAATTTGGTTGCAGAATAATTTTGTTTAATTGTGATTTGGAATTACAAAAAACGTTGTGTGCAACTCGTTGCTCAAATTGATTTTTTCCGCACTTGTCGTATATTTGTCCAACTGGGCTTCGCCTCGTTAACGAAATTACGACGTGTGCGGAAAAAATCAACTTTGTGCACCTCGATACACAAAGTACTATTGGTAACGCGTGTTTTGAGAGAATTAGGTTGGAAAAAAAATCTAGTTTTTTTAGTGTAAGATATTGTATTACATTTTGCCTAAAGTAGGACATTTTTATAGTAAAGTAGGACGTAGGACATTCTTGCTCCAAAGTAGGACTGTCCTACCGAAAGTAAGACATATGGCAACCCTAGGTGTAGTGGTGAATGTTGTGAAAATTCATCCCAAGTGATTGCTGTTCGTCTGCTTGCTGCTTATGAACCTTAATTTGGAGATTACTAAGGTCAGAAATTTGCTTTTCCTCTATTGCAATAGTTGGTTTTATAGACGTTGCTTTAAGTTCACTGTTGTATATAAGACTTAAGTTGAAAGCGGGTAAGTAGGATGTCTTTATTATGTTGACATTGTGACTGACTGCTGAAATCACAAATGAATTTCCTCTCAAAAAACAATTGGAGATAAAACGAAATACTCCTACTCCGTTAAGTTGTACTTGCTCTTCATAGTTATTATATATTAGATCAAATCTGTTGTTTTCCTTTAAGGAGAATATCCACTTATTAGATTCATATGTTTTTATCCATATATTTGATGGCTTAGATGTTGCGATTTTACAACTAGAGTCAATGTTTAGATTGTGCTCTAGAAGATTAAGTTCACAGGCTGAAACAGGTGACTGTTTTTTTGTAAATTGGAGATATCACATATAAATTGATCTTCTTTAACAGTGATACATTCCTTGAAACCCGACTCACTTAGAGGTGCATATCGTTCTCTTTGCTTATTGACTGCAAAATATTTTGTGTATGGTTGAATGCATTGTGATATGTTTTGGTTTGTTACTGGAACATATATTGAATTGTACAATTGAAAAACATCTGCTTGAGCTAAGCACAAACGTACCAGAAACACGATTCTTTTATTTAATACCCTGTATTTGATACTCATTAGTTGGTATATTCCGGTTAAGTTGTTGAAATTGTTACCTGGCGGTTGATTATTAGAAAGAATGTTTTCCAATATATTTCTAAGTTCTGCTTCTAGTTGTTTTGGCATGAGGAGTGTTGGATCAATTTTTCCATGTTGTGAATGTGTCAGAACATCAGCTATTGAGTTTTGAGAATCTTGTAACTCCTTCATAGCCAGCAGTATTTGGAAAGTAAAAGTCAAAATAGATTGAACCTTAGCGTTGCGAAGATTGGCAGTATAAATTATATTACTTGTATTGGCTAAGATTTCAATGGTTTGTTGTAAGATGTTGAAATGCATTGTATTCGTGTCATGCTCATGTTTGACAATGTTTATCGTCGCATCGATTAATGAGGTTTGATTTCTGATCAAATTCAATAAATGATCTTCATTTAATCTAGTTTGAGTGATCGCATCGTTGTAATATTCAGCTTCTCGTTGAGTCAACACACCAAACAAATCACCGATCACGAGTCCTACAGTATCTCCCAATCCTCTTTCAATTTTCCGAATCACTGCTCGAATTTCAAATGGTTTGGCGTTACAATTTTCGCTTTGTTGAATTTCTGTAGCTAGTACGACCATTATATTATCGTATTCGCTATTTATTTTTTCGTATTGGTTTTCAATGAAATACGGTGAATTTAACTCATCTTGTTCAGAAGCCTCCATGCAATTTTTTTCATTAAAATCCGTAATTTGCATCATCATACGTTCTAAATTTTTTAGTTTAATTTATTTTAGCTTTGACTTATTGAACTTCAATGTTGTTTCAGTCGATAAAATTTCTCTTGTAAAACCTTTTATTTTGATTAATTGTTGTTTTACAAGTTGTTGGTAATTGGTTGTAATATTACTTTTGTACTGTGAAGGTTCAGGAACTTGTAATCTTTCAATTGTCTCTGGTGGAGTGGGCGTTGTTGGTGCCCCATTTAGCCGAATCCGCATGCTTTCAATGTATTCATTGTAGATTTTCGAAATATCTGTTCGTTGCTGCAAATAGTTGTTGTTATCTTCTAAAGCTGGTTTGAAATTGATTATTTTTTCATCGTAGCTAACATAGTTGTTGTAAATTTTCTTAACGCTAGCAATTCTTTTTTCCATATAGTTCTTTGTCTTGCGGTTTTCAGGATCCTTTTTGTAATTGATGCAAAAAGCTGTTTAATTTCGTTAGCAATGCCAGTTTGTTCATCTATCATTAATTCCATGTTGTTAATAGCGGTAATAATGATTATTTAAGTTTTTGTTGGTTAAACCTAATGAACTTCTTGATTGACAGTTGGATGAATCTTGAAGTCTCGAAGCCAATTGTTGTTCAGCAAAACTGTTTTTCCACGAGCTGGTTGTTTTTGCTCTCGAAGGACCAATGTGGGATTCCCTCTTACACTTTTATTATAATAAAAGGCTAAATGATATATTTAATTAATTTTTTATTAACTTAAATAATTTGTGCTTGTTGTCCAAGCAAACGATCGAGAGCATATAAAATTATAATCTATTTTCACAAAGAAAATCCAAAAAAATTATTTAGTTTTCTTTCACACGATATATGAGTATTGAAAACTCATATATCAAAATCATAAAATAAAATAATATTTTAATCTAAATGATAACAAAAATATTTCAGTTTCTTTCACATGATATATGATTACATTAAAAAACTCATATATCATGAGAAAAGAAATATTTGTTTAAAATAATAAAGAAATTAAATTAAATTTAAGTAATTTGCATTTGAATCAAATTCCATGTCTGTTGTTTCAACAACCTGATTCAAATTTCAAACAGGAACTTAATTCGTCTGCCGCGCCCTTTTCAACAAAAGGTATTTTAACCGCGCATTTTTCTGTTACTAATATCAATAATATCAATTTTATATTTTATGAAATTTATCTTTGTCCTGCCGCTTAAAAAATCCTGACCTAGAATATGTGGCTGAAGGACTTTTTTCACAAAATATTATTAAAAACTACACGGGATACGCATCATCTCCATGACGAATAGTAAAGTTGGGAATCTCTTATGCGACAAAAATCAGTCCGACATTTTAAACCTACTCGACTTATAGCAAAATGAAATCACTTAATAATAATTACAAAAAAATAAACTTATCCCTAATAATGTTGAGGGTGGTTTCTAGTCCCAGAAATTCTGGTATTCACCAGAAATTGCACTTCTGTAAATCCGGTCCGGTCCAATTTAATTCGACTAATCCAATATTCAATTCGGTATTTCTATTCTCGTTTACTTCCAAATGCTTATCCTTCAGTTTTATGATAGACTCTTGATAAAAAAATCTTTGATTTACATCGTAACTTTTATAGTTGAAAATAAAAGGTTGCCACATTGCATTTCTTTTTCTTTTTGTTTCCTTCAGTTGTTTTGGGAAATTTTAAAGAGAAGGTTTGCATGGGCTAGACAATTCGTTGATCACTGTTGCTTACCGATTCGGGCAATATTTAAATTGTTTTTTTTTATTTGATTTTTGTACCGCATCTCAAATGCCATCGGCATTTATATTTATGCTGTCCTGTACTACATGAAATTTTATTTTCAATTGACTACTATCATTTATGTGTGTATGAACTACACCTAAAGTTTCTCCCTTTGTGTCATTTACTCCTTTAAACTTTGTTCGTTCGAAAAGATGTATCCTTGCTTTTGGGCTCAGACAACCTACTTTTATTAAAGAAATGTCTGACCCGCTATCTAACAGCATTTTCACTCTTTCGTTTTTAGTTACTTCCAGTAGAATCTCAATTATCGGTGCTATTTTGATGCTTTTGTCAATTTGTGTTATAGTTGTTGAGTTACTTCTACTGGCATTCTACTGGCCTGCTAATTTCCCGAAAATTTCCTATAGTTTGTAGGTGCCGACTTGTTGGGTGTAAGCCGTACCGGAACAGTTTCCCTGATTTAGCTCAGGAGCTTCCGCATTCATTGTCGTGTGCACTGCTCTTTCTGTTTCCCCATTTGTCTCATTTGTAAATCTTACATTACGACTAAAATTTCACTCTTGAAAATTGTTTCTAACTTGAATTCATGATACCTTCTATTTCTACCACTAAAGTATAGATGAATTCAAGTGTCATGATTTTTGATCCTATGATTTCCTTCAAGTGATTTTTGAATATTTTTACTCCGGATTCCCATAATTCTCCATAGTGTGGTGTTCTTGGAGGAATAAAATTCCATTTTGTTCCAGTTTCTGCACAAAAATTACTTATTTCATTTTTGTATCCTTTAGTTTTTCCAATTGTATTAATTTATTGTGTGCTCCAACAAAATTAGTGCCATTGTCACTCCAAAGTTGTGCGCTTTTTCCTCGTCTACTAAACAATAGCTTAAGGCAAGCTATAAATGAATCTGATGTTGCATCCTTGACCACTTCTAAATGAACCGCCTTAGCTACAAAACACACAAAGACACAGACGTAAACTTTGCTATAGGTATCTTTTCGCTGATTCCGGTAACGTACAGAGAATGGTCCGCAAAAATCCAAACCGGTAGTGTGAAATGGTTTTCTAAAATCAACTCGATCGGCAGGTAGCTCTCCCATCAATTGAGCTAATGCATGGTGTCCACTATTTTTTCAAAACAAAATTCCCTGACTTTCCAGAACAAAAATATGAAAATTCCATGACTTTTTTAAAAACAAAACTAAAAAATGTTGACCCCCATTTAACTATATAAAATACCTCGTAGTAGAACAACTATGGCTTTCCAGAATGATTATTTTAATAGACTGATCAAATAGAACTCAATGCCCGATGAATTTTCCCCATCTCCTTCTCTAGCGGAGATGCTATCTTCGGCTACTAAAGAGTTTAAATAATGAATATTTCATATTTAGTGTGCTAAACATGTTTAACTAAATAATAAAAAAATTGCGTATTAAAACCGATATAAACAAGAGTTTCCCAGTTCGATCGTCATTGTTATATTAAACGATTCTGCTCAAAGCTTGACTGAAACCATTCAATTCGGGATTATTAAATTCGTTCCCTTTTTAATAATAAAACCACAATAAAAAATGTTTTCGAAGGTGGCCAAATTGCCTCTTAGAAGCTAACGTAGATTATTTAACATTTAATTACACAACAAAAATCTCATTAATCGGTCCTATAGTAAGTATCAAAAAGCTAACAATGGTTTAATACCAGAAAATTGAAAACGAATAAGCCGAAATTCACAGATCGAAAGTGGCAAAACTTTCGATTATGTCAATTACTGACAAAAGTTTTTCGAGTGCCTTTGATTCTTTAAATTGTGGTACTAATTATTATAGCATCTCTATATCATTGAAATTCATTTTGTTCGTAAAACGCATTGATTCAAACCCAACTGTTCTGGAACATCGAAAGATCGAAAACCCCAAATTCAGAAGTTAATATGAAAGCTTAATTTCAAACCCAAAATTGCCAAAAAACTTTGAAGGGCGGGTTTAACAACAACAAAGCCTTTTTACTGGACAAAATTCTATGTGCTAACCTTTAGTTATTCTTCTAACCTAATGATCTAAACACATTTTCAAAAGAACTTGCACGCACTTTAACTAAAATTTTCTACACATTTTATAAATTTGGTATTTTTTTCGTGCTGGAAGTTGGCCAATATCCAGTCGATTCACAAAAAAGGAATGTGATATATCAAATTATAGATCACCAGTCTTACAGTTCCCACTCCTATTTAAAATATATGAGCAAAATTTTCATTCACATATATCAAATTTTTTGGAAGAAAAAAATTTGATATCTGATAGTCAGTCAACTCGGTTTTCGAAACAAAAAATCAACAGTCGTACTACTGAGTTTAGTATCCAATTGTTCGAACTGCATACTTGCAAAAGATGGTGAAAATTAGATTATCAAATTAGACATCTCAACAGCATTTGATCGAATCTAGGATGATAACTTGATGAACAAGCTCGTTGCGTTTGGTTTTCACTGTACAATCGAAAAGTTTATTTAAAATTTTCTGACTAACCGATACATTTCGGTTTCCATTTTTTTTTTTTTTTTCTTTATACAAAGTTAGTCATGTTTGGTGTGATTTATTATAAATTAAAAATTAACGTCTCTGAACAGCCGAAGATATCATACTAACTGAGGTTAAGGTTTTGAGACATTAGGATTTGTTTAAGGAATTTAATTGGCCTTCAGGAGCCGGTAATAAAATTATTAGAACAAAACGTTCTAAAGTTATGTGAACAGTAAATGAGTTAAAGAGGAAGAGGCAGTTGCTCAGGTAGGACGAGAAATCGTCTTATAGTCTTCAATAGTAGACGGAGAAAGCGAGTGCATCAGACAGGAGTCCAAAGCATATTCTTTTATCTGTTTTACTTATCAGTCGGTTAGTGCAAATAGGCAAACTGTTCAGATCACACATTGTTATAGCGACAGGATACAAAGGGAATTTTTTGTGCATATAAACGAAAACACATAATTTTTCTCCAACCGGACCATATAAATTATTAAGAATATATGAAATATAATTTTTAATAAAAGTTTTGGTTAAAATAAAATTTTTCCAGAGAAATGATCAAAATTTCATGACTTTCCATGACTTTCCCTGACCAAAATAAAATCCCCTGACTTTCCAGAATTCCATACCTGGTGGACACCATGTAATGGTCTTGGATTAGCTCTACAGCAGGAAATACAATTGTCTTATAATCTTTTTATATTTTTTCCATTTACAATCCAATATTTTTGACGTATTGAGGATAGTGTAGATTGAACACCACCATGTAATAGTTTGTTGTGTTCGTGTCTAATTAATATTGTAGCAAAATGATGTTTTGGCAACAATATTTGGTATTTTTGATCAAAACACAATTTTATCTATTCTCCCACCAACTCTCAATAAACCGTCGGAATCGACAAATGGCGACATACTAAGTATATTGCTATTTCTTGGTAATTGTTGTCCTGATTTTAAAATTTCAATTTCGTTCATAAATTCCGAATGTTGAACGATTTTAACTAAATATTTATGTGCATTGGACAATTCCATAGGATCCAAAACACCAAATTTTCTATCTAATTTTGATTTCCTTTTTAAATTGCTTGCAAAACGTTTCCAATACGAATTAGTTTTCGAAAATGAACTAAAATTTTCAATTGAAAAAATATCTCTGTGTGTCACATTTACAAATACGGGTTCTATAAATTTATTAGGCCAATTTTCTTCTGAGTGACATAAAAGATGGTCCATTAAACCATTGCATGTTAATCTTTAGTTCTGCTGGCATGGTACCTCTAGACAAAACGTGCACTGAAACGATCACTTGCCGTGAACGTTCGGACTTTTACACCTGAATAGCACCAAAAATCACTACTAAATTTCACACGGGATAATAGTGTGTGCCCCACACGAATAGAAAATCTAGGAATCTCTTATCACACAAGTATTTCTTTACTTCATTATTCAGAAAAATATAAGAAATTAAATCTAAAGGTAATAACTGTAATAATATTAAAATAAACACAAAACAATGACTCGCCTAGTATATCCTAAGATTTGAGTTGATCCGCAAGATGAGTCGTCTTTGGTAATTTATCAGACGAAAGAGTATTATTACGTTGTTTGATTTTTTTTTCGACGCCGTAAATAGTATTCTAATAATTCCTTCTTGTGGTTCGTGCTGATCTTCTGTCACATCCGCAATCTAATATGGAACTCCATAGATATAGATATATAATTACAGGATACTGATGTATTTTGAACGAACGTTCGCATCTTTCTTTTAAAAAAATCAATTCAGGTTTTTGATTTTCTTTCACGTGAACCCAGTTCTCAGCAGGTGGTGAATAGAAACCGAAAAAAAGTAATTTCCAATTGATATTATGGAGTGTTTTGTCATTAATCTTATTTGTTTTCTTTTTGGTTACATACCTTCTAATCTGGTACGATATGTACCAGGTTTTCCAAACAGCAGAATAAAAAAAGGTAATTTCCAGTTGGTTTTTGTTTCTTTCACCGGCCAACGCCCCAACTCACCAATGACGTAACACCAATTTATGAGAGTACAGTAAATACAATTGTTTATATTTTTGTTTTCTGGTTATTATTTTATTTATTTTTCACAGTAAAAAATTGGTTTCGATTTGTACACTTTATCTAAATATAAAATATATTCGTTTTATTGAATAAAAATGGAGTCATCTGACTTAAAACCTTAGATTATAAAATATACAGGATAAGTAATATTTGTGTATCTACACTATAAAACTATAAAAAAAATTGAAGCTATTTTTTAAATACAAATTTTGCATTGAAAATAATTTCCACAAAAGAAAATGCTTCTGTAAAAATAAATACAAAAATACAGGGTCCCATGCAGCATTTTTATCTCTTTCCATTTATAAAAAAAAAAAATATATTATTATTCTTCTATTGCCAGAAAGAAGCAACTGCCAAATAATATATATTTCATTTTAATTTCATTCTAAATTAAAACAAAACCTGAAACAGTAAACCATATAAACAATATCCATTTCATTTTAAATTTAGTTTAAATGAAAACAAAACCAAAGCGTACATGATAAAATTTTAGTTAGGGTCAAATTTTCAGTTTTTTTACCTTATTTCCATAATAAAATTATTTACAGAAGACTTGGACTTGGCTGAAGAAGATTTTGCTGGAAGAGGTGCAGCTAGCGGGACAGGATTTTCTTCAATTCCAACTTGATTATTAAAAAGTGTTTATTATATAGGTTACACAATAAAAACAAAACAAAATTATCGTACCTGTACCAGCGTTGTATTAACTATTGTGCGGCTCTTCTCCATAATTCTGTCCATAATGTCCGCATATTTAAATTTCGAACGGTCTCGCCCACATTTATTTTGGTGTTCCAAATGCCTCTTATATGATTGGACCAAATTTTTAAATTTTTGGCGTATTGCACCAACGTTATGTTTCTGAAAAGCAAGAAACGCATAAACATAATATAAAATAATTACCTGACGTCCTACCGTTCCTAAATGGCGACACATTTTCTCGTAAAATAAATTGCGGTTCACTTGAACTAAGTCCCGGAACTTTTCGGCACTTTTAAGAAGCGCCTCCGTATCGCCGTTAGTCCACATTGCATATTTAGCTTTGGGCTTATCACTTTCTGCAATTTTGGTGGACGTAGATGGATTTTGCGACAGTATTGAAACAGGATTTGTTCCTTCTTCACTGTCTATCTATAAATTTAAATAACAGATTAAATTTAAATTTAAATTAATTTTATCATTAACATACCAAATACTCCACATTATAATCTTCCTCGTCATAATCGTCCATTGAATACAATAATTTAAACAATTTAAATTTAAAGAAAATGTTAAACGATAAAATTTTTAAATTGAATGGCAATTTTTACAACGAAATGACAGTTTTAGCAACAACATCAAAGTTAGCCTGAAGTTATCTCATACGTTCGTAAATAGGTGAATAACTTTGATGTACGAAAATTAGCCTAAAGTTATTCAGATCTATTTACGAAAATGCCTATTATCAGTTTTATTTTAATCGAAATACTTTTGACAAACATAAAATAAAATTGAATAAGGTTGGTCATTCTCCAATCGGTAAAAATGTTATATACAAAATTTCTACATAGGTCTGTTATTTTGTAAGCGTATTTGGTCAAGCAAGGGAAAACCTCGATGATATTTAAATTTCCAGGCTACTGTGTTTTTTCAGTGCAAATACTATCACGTTAAAATCGCACACTACTTTATGTAAATAAAAATAACTTCAACTTAAAAAGATATTACTTATCCTGTGTATTTTATAATCTAAGCTTAAAACTTAAAGCAAATTTTTATTTTTTACAAAACTTATTTTTTTTTTGTTCTAAAGTCAAACATCGAATGAAATACAACAAAACCTTTCAGTAGCTTGTTGAATTTATTTTTTATTTTCGACGAAGGTAGTCGTTACTTGATATCGTTAAAAGGGTGTGTTCTTTACTTTCGTTGTTTGTTCAAACAGTTGAATTTGAATTTGAATTTGAATTTTAAATGAAAATAGAATCTTTTCTTGTTCTTTTTTTTTTCTTCTGAATTAGAATAAAAATTTAAAATTTATTAATTGATTAATTTAGTATGAGGGGAGGTCGTTACAACCATGATTACGAAGCAAGCATGAAAATGCTTGACTTCGGAGTCAAAAGAAAACGCCGTCCCAATTCCATGTTGAGAAAACCCCTGAACTGGTGCCTGAAAGACTCTTAACTGGGATCAAGGAATCAACAGTAACCGATGCCAAGGTAGAGGACAGACTCCAACACTCGCGTAATCCCTAGGAACTGACACTGAGTACTGAAGTCTGCCAACTACCCGAACGTCAGCACCATTGACCCCTCGATACAAACCAGTAATATATGACCTTTGGAAGAATGAACCACAGCAATGAAAACCAGACGAAAGAATTACCCTACCAAACGAAGACATCACTCCCTGATATCCTTCACATGATGGACTCCAATACTCCTACCGCTCATGTCTTCGCACTCCTAAATTCTAGCTTTAATCATTGCTGGTAAGAATTTTGGAGCCAGCTTAGCCGAGAACTTTTTAGTAGCATCACTCAAATGATGTTGACGTACAAACACGCGTTGTTGTGGTTGGAAGGTGCGCGTCTTAGCTCGCAGATTGTAATGATGTTGCGTCTTAAAAGCTGTATTTAAATTTTGTTGGACACGGTTCCTAAGCATAGTTAAATGATCAGAGCGATCCACATCTCACCAATATCCTCACCAAGCATGTGAAGCGATCTTATCAAATGATAGGTGTTCCCATCTGATATTGGATGTTGACCAAATAATAAATAGTATAGTGAGTACTTGGTGGTAGAATGTACTGCAACCCGCAGTGCATAAGCAATCCCACCAATTTGTGCATTCTACTTGGTATGTTGACCCTTCACGAACGCTCGGATTGCTGCTAGAACTGACCTATTTACCCGCTCTGATGTATTGCTCTGTGGACTATAAACCCCAGTCCTGATATGCTTGATGCCGAAATCTGACAAAAGATTTTGAAAATTTTTGCTAGTGAACTGCTTGTCATTGTCACTGTGTAGAAACTCTGGTACCCCATATGCTAGAAACACTTCATTCTTCAGAAAAGCATTCACCTTCGCTGAAGTTGCGTTTCGTAGTGGTTTCAAGAGTACAAACTTTGTTGCATGATCCAGAACTATCAGTAATACCGTATTCCCAAGTGTAAAACGAGGGTACGGTCCAAAATAATCTATATAGACTCTCTGCCATGGGCCTGCTGTATCGAATTGATATTGCATCGGAGGACGCAATATCTGATTCGTGGCTTTTGTTTGTTTACATGTGTCGCAGGACACAACATAGGTGTGTACCTGTAACGCCATGTCCGGCCAATAGTAGAGACGTCGAAGCCTCTCCAACGTCTTTTTTACACCTCCATGAGCAGCAGTGCTATTATCATGATGTTTCCGAATCATGCTCAATGTCATTGGTTTTGGTATCCAGAGTTTCCACACAGGAACATCGTTAGGTATCGCATCAGGTCCCGGCTCAATACGGATGTATAGCTTATTATCCACGACTTTAACTAATGGAAAGTCTTTGGGTGATGATTGTACTTTAGCTATCATATCCGTATACTCTTTGTGCCGCTAGCCATCATTGTCTTCTATTTTCGTTTGATCGATAAGAGTTTCTTGATTTTTTTTCTTCCTGAGATATCTTAATTTTATAATGATCTAAATTCTTCATAAATAAAAATTTTATATCAAAGTACGTATCAGTGAATTCACAATTATCTAACTCGATTTTTTTCTACAATCTCCTCATCATCTAACTCTGAAGCTAAATCACTTAATATTTTATGATTTTCAGAATAATTAATATAACATTCTTCCAACTTGGGAACACGAGAATTCAAATTAACTTCACTTTGTTCAATTTCACTATTAAAGCTTTCAATAAATTTTTTAAATTGTATTTTTATTCCCGTTTGCGAGTAAATTTTTTAATCTTTTTTTTGTTTCTTCTACCTCCGCCCTTTTGCAAACAATTTATTTTAGAAACCAAAACCAAATTTATGTTTAATTTTATTTTTAACTACTATAGTTTTTTAATAGATTCAATTTTTTATTTCTAAACAACACCAAGAATTATTTCAAATAAATACCTGGTTTATTTGCCAAGTCAATTTCAATTTCATGTTTTTCCAGTCCAATATTGTTTTTTTTTTCTAAAATTTTGTGTTACACGCCATTACTTCCAATACCAATAATTTCTAACAATCCGGTTTAAGGACCAAAATGTTTTTGCGCTAGTTCCCCTTTTTTAATATGGATTTGTAATAAGTAAAACTCAATTTTTTGTTTTTATTATTTTGGACTGTATTCTTCAACATTCTTTATTATACTAAAAATAAATGAGTACCGTAATCACAACACGATGCGTTGCAAAAGAAATGTTAGTTATTTTATTTATTATAATTTTGTGGAACTGAAGGTTATCACCACAAACACCCCCTTTATAGTTTCAACGAAGATGAACTCGCGAATGAACATTTGAATTCGCGAACTGGACCATGCAACAACGGGAGACCGATTTTATCGATAAGACTTTTGATCCTTAGATTTACTTAGATAACTATGGGAAGTTTGGAAGAAATTTTGCCGTTGAATGGCGTTGAGAATTTGTGCGTTTTATTCTTCCATTTTTTTAAATGCTCGACGAGTGGCACTTCTTCAGAGAAAGAAGTAGAAAAAGAAGCGTAGACGAAACTTTGTCTTTTACAGATAATGTCCACTCTATTCGTCTTTTCCTTCTAACTCCGCAGAAACGAGACAACTCAACGCTAAGGCACCTGCATCACCCAAAAGGGTTAGATTTAATCCCATTCCTCCAACAGATATTCCACTCTCCATCCAAAATTACGCGAGCAGGCAGAACCACTCGTGCCCCTACTCGCTTTATACGTGCTGTAGCATAATAATCTTCTATATCGTCTCATCTTCGACGAAACCAGAGGGAGGTTGATTGTGGCAAAAAATTTAATTCAATTAATTTCAATAATTTAGTTCTATTAACGTTAATACGTAAAATTAATTACAATTTATAATAAAAACAATCCTTGCTGAAAGATATAGGCCAAGTTCCCAAACAAAACAGCCTCTATCATGATGAACAGGAGGCGTTGATCAACACCTTAGAACGTATGTTGTCGTGAATCCTTGGCCTTTAAATGATTTTATGTGTTATTGTGACACGTATTGTAATTCCTAATACACAACCCATTTTATGAACAAAAGAAAATGACGACAATCTGTCAAAACTTGCTACGCTACGAAAGTGTTCACGTGGTTAGTAGTTCAAAATATGCTCTATTACACTCCACACATTTTGAATGGAGTTCATAATACGCTACGTTGTAGGTTTTTCTGTGTTCGCCTGGTGGTTTTTGAATCACGCTACACTACGTTACGCACCACCTGAACAAGATATATATACTTTACAAGCTACAAGTTGGCGAATAGATTGTAAAGAGGCCAACCAATCAACTTTTTCGGTAGATCTGCTAGTTAGATAGTGAACATGATTACGCGGGTTTGCCAGCTGGTTAATAATCAATTATTAAATTTATTAATTTAATAAAAATGTTTTATTTTACTAACAAACATTTTTACTTTTTTAATTAATTAATAACCAACTTGGAGACCAATTTCATAATATATATATTTTTTACATTTATGTAAATTACATTAAACCATGTCTATCTTTATTTCATCGAGGCTTTAGGCAAAACTTGACAAAACCGATCAGAATACAATATACCGATGGTTACAAAAGATAATGTTAGCTTACTACAATAAAATAACAATGTTTTACGCTTATTTCAGTAGTATTTAAATTATAATGATCTTAGTATAAAAATAAATTAAATGATCTGCATTTATAATGTCAACTGACGATTATATATATGTATTTGTAATCTCAGATAATAATAAAATAACAGGAAGTGTCTGATGCTACCTGTTGACATTAGTTCATTTTAAAGATTTTTCCGTCCTATTTTTAGGCTCAATATAAAATAATACTGATACATGCAAAGTTAATGTTTTAAAACAGAAATTATGGTACAAAAACAAATAATATATTCAAATACATTTGAAAAAACTTATATTTTAGTTATAGACATTAGGTACACGGGTTAAAGTTTTGGAAATTACATATGATAATCACAATATATATTTATAGAAAAATATGTTCATTTATAGAAAAATTGTTTCATTGAAGTAGCCAATGAAATTTTAATGTAAAAATGTAATTTAGAAATTTGTAAAATAAATATTTTTAAAGAAAAATCGCCAGTTTTTTTATAATTCATAAACTAAAAATTTTAAACAACAACCATTCATTGACGACCGAAAAAACAAAACATGTAGCTGCTCATACAATAATGAGAATGAAGGACCAATCTTTGACTTCATAGTTCCGATCATTTGGATTAAGAATACCGTAACACAAAGATAAATGAATTTTGTTTTACAAAAAAATTACTTTATTGATGGAATTAATTTATTACATATAGTTTATACATTATGTTCCTCCTCAATTTATTCAATAGTTCCTGAAACAAAAAAAACTGTTACAACAAAACAAGGTCTCCATTAAACCAAAGAAACTTACTTTGATAAAATTCCGTCTTTTTTGGCTAATCTTGCAATACAATCGTCTGATTCTCCCATGCGTCTGATAGCACCACAAATTGCATATACTTTTGAGGTATCTGTCATTTTGCCTGTTGCAGGATCTACATCAGCAATATTTATTTGTATTGAAGCATGATCTTTAGCATGAATTATACGATTACTTGTTGAACTGAAATATAAAATATAATGACAGTAATGTTTAAATTTGTAAAACACGTGGAAAAATTGCTTACCATTTTCGTGGACAGTATAAATCAACGAATTCACCAGCGTCGTTTTCCATTTTATTGATTCTGAAACAGATAATTAGTATTTTATTAGAATTTCAAATTAATTAAATGAGAAATATAAAATAATCGAGTTATTACAATTTAAAAACAGCAAAAGTTTTTAATGAAGTATTGACGAAAATGGCTACGAACAAAAAGAAAGTTTGAAAAATGTACTAGATTAACATGAAGTAAGTAAAGTTTAAATAAATTCTATTACAAAATCAGTGTTCCAAATGCCTCCAGAAAAACACGAATTTCATTTTGTAATTTATTTTTGTGATTTTCGATTCGCACGTCAAATAATAAAAAAATTGATTTTTTTTTATCTGACAGCAAATTTGTGTTTCATTGGTACGTCAGATCAAAACAAAATTGATTTATTTTTGATCTGAAATCTGTTTTTCAAATCTGAGATTTTAGCTAGATTTACCCTTCAGATCAATTCCCCTTCACTAATACCAATTAAAGTGAAATTTGACATATGTCAATTGTATCCTTTGATAGGAGGTTTTAAATTTTAGATGAGTTTATTAATTGTAAATTAAATTAAATTAAATGAGATAAATAATTTTAAATTAAATAAAAGTATGTAATGTGTGTGAAGTGTGTAAAAAGTAGTTTACGATAAGGAGTAGAAGTGGAATTCTCGCTAAATAATTCACCATGGAGACGGATGTTAGTACCGTAGACGAGCTCAGGCGATGAAGATTGGAAGTCTTCACGTCAAGTGGTTCGTAAACCAAGTAGTATGGACGGTATTATTCTTGTCCAGTCCATCCTGTTGTAAACAATTATCGCGGCTTTTAAAATTCGGTGCCAACATTCGATTAGTCCGTTACATTTCAGATTGTCACTGGTAGTTCGTTTACGTTTGAAACCGATAAGTTTTGATAATTCGATTAAGAGATTGGATTCGAATTGGAAGCCCTGATCATAGATAGACTCATATGGAATTTTTATTCCACCAAAAACCAGTACAGTTCTACACCAATTGAATGTTTCCATAAATTATTCATTTAAAAAATGCTTGGCGGATCGAATGCTGCAATAAATGGCTATCAAAATTTAGCTGGCTTCGTAGCTGCAGCACTAAAACAAATCTCTCGACAGATTGCAGTGCGTGCATTTAAATATTGGGCTATTTTGGCAGAATGTTAAACAACTCCATTATGCAAACTAAATTACAGATTGCAAGCACTTTTCCCTTTTTCTGTTAACGAACGAGAAGACATTAATATTCACCATAATTTCAAAAATCTGTTATTGGAAGGTGAGGAAAATTATTTTGACAAAATTTAAACTTGTTCTTCAGGAAGACTCGACAATGGCTAGCTGCAATCACTTATCGGTATCATGATTCATGGGCAAGCATTACTAAATAGTGTACCAGGGTATAAAAATCCAAATAGTAAACCAGGTGCACTATTTGGAAGAATCGATTTGTTTGTGGAACATATTCTAAATTATCCACCACACTCTCTTCACAAAAGAGAAATTCAACATAAATATATTATTCTCAATGAGAAATAAATAAATAATAAAAATATTTTTATTCGCCTACATATTAAAGTGTTACTTTATTACTGTGATTTGCGGCTTTAAAGTATCACTTTTCAACTATTTATTTTGTTGTCATAGCTACGTCCAAAAAAGTAAAAAGCATTTGTATTTGTTTAAATTCTATGAAAAATAAAAATTTTTATCAAAGCAACCCTTAAATTCAAAATTTCATTATCCAATTAAAATAGTTGTTATCATTTGTTGTCATAGCTACACAGTAATTTGGAAAAAATAATAAATATTTTGTCAAAGGTTGCTTGTTCCACATATTTTTATTTTAAAATTTATGAAAATTTATAATTTTAATTTAGAATAAACAAATTTTCTTAAAATATTTTGCTTGCGGCGAATAAAAAATAGTATATGATGCACGGACGTAAGCTATTTTGGACTTAATGTGGGTGCAAATCTCGGCTAGCGCCTCGATTTGCAAACTCCACATCCGTCCAAAATCTTTAGCTTTACGTCCTAGCATCATAATATACTATTATAAAACAAAAATAAAAAAATTTACATCAGTATCAATTCAAGACTGTTTAACATTGGTTCGGTAATTCTTAACACATACAGTAGTAATATTTCGTCAAAATGAGATAACCGTTCGCGAGAATATCTTATAAGATTTTTTGAAGTTTGTTTTGTGAAATCAGTGTTTTTTTTCTTAAAAAAAATCAATAATATAAATTGATTCATGGTTTGTGAAACAAATTCTTATAAAAATTTTGAATAAAAAAATACACAAAAAAGTTGTAAAAATATAAGAATGTCACTGAAGGTATTTTGAAATTTATTTATTTATTTTATTGTATATTAAGCTATTTGTGGAATTAATACTTTAATTTTAATCAAATGTCAATGAATATGAAACAGGATCATCGATTTTTGTTTTATGGTTTTTTAAGTTCAAGATTGGTAAAGAAGAGTTTTTGTGTGTATATAATTTGTAAAATTTAATTTATTACTTTTTTATGAATGAAGAAGTGAAAAATTTTACGGGTAAGCAAGTTTTTTTCGAACGTTGAACCCTTAATGCATTCGTTGTAAGTGCAATGTAAATGTTGTTTTATTTACGTGTTTATTTATCGTTTTATGAAGTTGTTAGTGTGGGTTATATCACGCAAACTTTGTATATTTCAATTAAAAATAAATAAATATGTTTTCTTGTTTTATTTTAATTTGTAATTATAATTAAACGTATTAAGAAAATTTAACTTTTTATTTTTCCTTGACGCCTTCATTGCAATAATCGATTTTCGGTAAAGTTCCTTAAAAGCGCCAAATGTTTTCCAAATTTAAATTTACGAAGATAAAACAGCAAAAACTCTTCCGTTCTTCAGTTCAAATAGGTTGATTTCAGCATATCCAATCCCAGACAAGGTTGGCAAATATCATGATATTTATATAAATATCAAAATATCCGATATATATCAGATATATATCCGATATATATCATGTTCTGATATTTATTTTTGAATAAGTTGTTTATCTTAAATATTATTCGATATATGGCCCTTTCCACACTTGTATGCAGTGCAGCGCATCACTCCCTCGTTTATTACCTATTTGCCAATAAACACCTCGTTTATTATCTCTTTGCCAATAAACTAAATTCATGTATGAGTATGACAACTCCAATTTCTTCTCCAATTGCTTATACGCAATTTATCAAACTAATCGTCTATATCTTCGATTGCACAAATCCAAATGACGAATACGCTTCCTTGCTTTGGTTTGTCTTGTTTATTTGGCCAAATCGCATAATCAATACCTATACAAGGTTGTACAACTAGTCCAGTAATGGTCCATTACTGGCGACCAGCAATGGTAGAGTTCTGGCAACCATAACTGGACCATAAACATCATGTAGCTGAATGATAACTTCGAACAATAAACGACTGCCATGCAATGTCCCATACAATGTACCAACAAGGTTATACAACTTGTCCAGTAATGGTCAATTACTGTCGAACCAGTAATTCAACAATGGCCGGGTACTGGCAACCATGACTCATAGTATTGGCAACTATGACTCGGTCATTAACATAATTTTGCTTGTTGATAACTTCGTACAACAAATGCCTGCCATTTATTTGCCAGAGAGAAAAACAGTAATGGCTCATATAAAGTTGTACAACTGGCGTAGTAACAGACCAATAATGATGACCAGTATTACAGCAATGACCGAGTACTGTCAACCATGACAGGGCCATAAAATATTATCATATGTAAATTTAAATAAATTAAATACAAAATAATTAAAATAAAGTAAGTGTTCAGAGAAAAAAATTTTTAACATTACATATTAACAGTCTTTCAGCAGAGATGCGATAATTAAACTATAGGTGAAATTTTTCAAACTATATATATTTCTAAAATGGATAACACTGTATTGTATTTTAACCAAATGACAAAGATCGGTCAATTTATGGTCCAGTACTGGTCCAATAACAATAGCCGATTGATGTTAACCATTAACGTGCCATTACTTAGCCATTTAAAGTAAACTGAACTGGTTATTTTCTATAAACTGTAGATCGGGTGTTTCGTGGTTTCAAAAATGGCAGAATAACAATAGCCATGTATTGTTTGCCATTCACGGGTTAGTGCTTGGCCATTCAAAGGTAACTAAATATTGACTATTTTCTGTTAACCATAGATCGGCCGATGAATGGTTCTAGTACTGTCCTAATAACAAAAGTCAAGTACAGTTAACTATTAATGGACTGGTGCTTGGCCATATTTCAAATTCTGGAAAACCCTGCTTGGGTAGTCATTCCATTCCACCACACTATTGGTGGTGTGTTTCTAAACTAAAATTGAAATACATATTTTGGAAACGGTGTAGATTTAGATAAAAGCGCCATTACAAATGAAATGAAGACTGAAATAAGTAATTATTTAAATAAGGAAATATATGCTTCATCTCTTTGGTGGTTATTGAACCATTTACCTAAAAACCGAAATTCAAGCATAAATTAGCTAGGTGATGAGGTGCATTTAAAGCCATATCTCTCCTCCGATAAAGTTTCTTAACTTCTAAAGGTTGTTCTAGTTTGAGATCGACTGCCAGTTTATGCCAAATTTCAACTACAACGGCAATAGTTGTTTTATCTCTTTGAGCTCTGTCTAAAGCGACTGTTATTGTCTTTTAGATAACAAAGCATATGTTTAGCATTCATTACAATGTTTATGTCATAAGATTAGTTTTGTCAGAATCTATGTTAGCTTTATGGTCTTGGCATAGCTGAACCAGGTTACCTCGATTTGGCATGCGTTTTGCAATCAGTGCTGCGACTGTTAACAGTTTTTCCAACTTTAAGGGAGGAATAATTAATTATTTATTTGTTTTATAAATATCATGATATATATCAGGGAATAAATATCGTGATATATATCAATGATATATATCGGATATATATCATTGATATATATCATGCCAACCTTGATCCCAGAAAGGTCAAAATTCTAGTACATATGTGCAAAACAAACATTTGTTTCAGTTCAGCACAAAGAATTTTCACACACATTTTTGAACGTTTTTTTAAAAAAATAAATTGTTGAAAACGGATTTCCTTTGTATAAAAATGTTGATCGTTCGCCAATAAAATGTAATTGTAACTAATCGTCGCCACATTACGAAAATTTATGTCTATACCTATAAAACGTTTCGTTATCTAGCTTCTACGTTATGTTTTTATTCGTTTTGACACTGCATATGTTTAACATGAAAGCCGGACTGCAATCACAAAGACAAAACGGGCTTAGAATTTTTAATTCACTAGATTTGAATTTAGAATAAGATTTGAATTATTAGGGATCTTGCAACTAAAAGTAATGCAGATCATTTAACCAACACAATTTTCACCCCCAACAAAGCGAGATGGGCTATAGAATCCTTCGGTCCGTATAAATCTCCAGGAGGTGATGGAATTTTTCCGGTATTTCTGCAAAAGGGTCTAACAATCATTCTTCCATACCTCATGCGTTTGTTCAAAGCAAGCTTTCGCCTTCCTTACATTCCTCAGATATGGCGAGAAACCAGAGTTGTTTTTATACCTAAGCCAGGAAAAAAAACCAAATGAAGCCAAATCATACAGACCCATAAGTCTTACATCTTTTCTATTAAAAACAATGGAAAAGATGTTGGATTATCACATCCGTCATGTATGTCTGAAACAAAACCCTCTCAACTCTAGCCAGCACGCCTATCAGACTGGGAAATCTACTGAAACGGCGTTGCACAAAATGGTGAAAGAAATTGAGAGCACCCTAAACTATAAGGAGGCACTTGTTTGTACATTTATGGACATACAAGGAGCCTTTGACAATGTCCACTTCAATGCTATCATTGAAATGGCCACAAAGAAAAATATAAACCCGCTTATCATTGCGTGGATTATCAAGATGCTACAGAGTCGGAAGATAACGGCTACACTAGGTGATTATTCAGTGACTGTTACTGCATCTAGAGGCTGCCCGCAAGGGGGCGTGCTCTCTCCGCTGCTTTGGCTAATGGTGGCTGATGATCTCCTCACTAAGCTAAATGATTCCGGCTTCAACACTGTAGGCTATGCCGACGACTTGGCAGTCATGGTTAGAGGGAAACATGACTCCGTTATCGCTGGTCGAACCCAGACAGCTCTTAATATTGTATCAAAGTGGTGCAACAGATTAGGACTGTCGATCAACCCACAAAAAACAAGCATTGTCGTTTTCACAAACAGGAGAAACTTCAATTTCGTTTCTCCTGTTCTAAACGGCGATCCAATACAAACATCAAAAGAGGTTAGATATTTAGGTGTGATCCTGGATAGCAAACTAACTTGGAACCCACACCTGAAATATATCTCTGATAAGGCAAACAAAGTTTTCTTCACATGCAGAAACCTGTTTGGGAAAACATGGGGTCTTAGCCCAAAAATGATACTTTGGTTGCACCAAAGTATTATAAAACCAATTCTAACATATGCAGCTTTAGTTTGGTGGCCTAAAACGCGCCAAATAACTGCTCAAAATATGTTTACAAAAATACAAAGGCTTGTGTGTCTTAGTGCCACAGGTGCTTTCAAAACCACGCCAACGTCAGCAATGGAGATTCTTCTAAAGCTTTCTCCATTGCACCTACATGTTAAATCTGTAGCGGCGTTGAGCGTTCATAGACTGCAGCTCACAGAAGGGTTTAAGCCGGGCAATCTAACTGGACACCTTAAAATCCTTTCTGAATTACAAGCTGAACTGCATACATACCATATTTCGGATTGTATGCCAAAAACAATAGATTTAGATAGGCACTTTGATGTCAAGATATTGGCCAGAGATCTTATTAAAAACTACATACGGTCACTGCCACATAACGCCAGCATCTGGTACACAGATGGTTCTCGAACCAACATGGGCACGGGAGTAGGAGTGTTTGGTCCTAGAACAAAACAAACGGTTGCTTTAGGCACCACAACAACCATATTTCAAGCCGAAATTTTTGCCATTAGCAGTTGCGCTTTGCTATGCGCTGAAAGAAAATACCAAAATATTGAAATATATATTATCTCTGACAGCCAAGCAGCACTCTTGGCACTAAAATCTACGCGCTTTGATTCAAAACTGGTATGGGAATGCTACCAAAATCTATTAAAAATCTCGTGCAATAACACAGTAACACTTGTGTGGGCACCTAGCCACACAGGAATACAAGGAAATGCTATCGCTGACGCTTTAGCAAAGCAAGGTGCCAATAAAAAATTTGTTGGACCGGAACCATGCTTTGGAATGGCCAAGAGTTCGCTCAAAAGCACAATCCAAACAATGGAACAAGAACAAAATGCTAAATTATGGAAAAGCAGAGAGGGACTAGTACACTCCAAGAAGTTTCTAGGTAACCTCCCTGTTTCACCCTTAAAAACAATCGACTTAAACAGAGAGTCTCTAAGAATTTTAACGTGGTGCGTTACTGGACATGGTCCTTTAAACCACCATCTTAACAAAATAGGCCTTGTTGTTTCCGACAGGTGCAGATTCTGCTACTCGGATGCGGAAACGATGGAACACGTCATCTGCAGCTGTCCTGAACTCTCTGGGCACAGACACAACCAACTTGGTCATAGAAGACTAACACTTCCATTACCACAAAACGTCACTCCAATTGAGCTAATTAATTTTATTAAAAGTCTCAACTTGGATGACAGAATACAACCAGTAACGGCACAGACGACGACTGACTAATAACAAAATCAGGGTAAGCACAATAGACCTTCAGGTCGCAGTGCTACTTGAACTGTAAGTCTCAAGGCCCTCCAATAAAAAAAAAAAAAAAAAAAAAAAAATTAGGGATCTTTTACTACTTTTACTTAAATTCAAGTAATTAAGGAAATCGTATGAATTTTTTAATTCGAGAATATATTTTTTTTTGAATTTTTCTCAGAGGAGAACTCAATTCTCTTATACGTGTTTCGGAGTGAGGCACGAACCTTCTTCACCACTGCTATGATTCGAATTCGTTTTGGCACTACTTAAGTTGAGTTTTTCAATCGTTAGATATTTTTGTTTTTATCCAATTTAGGAGACAAAACGGGTATTTACGAAAGGAGCTACAGCTGCCTAATTATAGAATGAAGTGATAAAAGTAGTCTTTTGGTCACAGAGAAACGCGAAAATTACTCTTATTATTAGCGATTACCACGATTTGGGAGTAAAGTAGTATATTTCTGTTTTCTTTAAACGGGCGTTTGTTTCCTTTACCGGCCCGCAGAAAAAATTTAGTGGTCCACGAATTACTTATATATATTTTTTTTATATTTATTACCAGAGGCTAAACCCCTTTTTACTCCTCAAAATAGTATTCACAAATTTAAATTTGTAATTTGTATATGTTTACTCGTTCTTACTCGTAAGAGTAATTTTTTTTTAATTTCACTCCATATTCCACGTTCAAAAAATAAAAATAAAACTTTTCCTTTATCTTTTTATTTATTTTAATAAAAAATAAAAAACTTGCATAGATGAACAGAACATCAAAGAAAAATAATTTATTCTGCAGTTCTTTTAGAGCGAGTAACATAAAAAATATAACATTCCCAAATCCCATACAAGGTTGTACAACTGGTTCAGTAATGGTCCATTACTGGCAGCCAGTAATGCAGCAATGGGCGAGTACTGGCAACCACGACTGGGCCATTAACATAATTTTACTGGATGATAACTTCGGACAATAAATGGTTGCCATTCTTGGGCCAAATACTGGCAACCATGACTGGACCGTTAAAAAAAATATACATTATTATCATATGTAAATTTAAATAAATTAAATGCTAATTTGAAATAAAATAAAAATGACGGGAAAAATTCAAAACTCCCCATTCAACTGGTTCAGTTGCAAGAATGGCTGGAGTAATGGCAAACACCGCCCTGACTCCGCCAGTACTCCGCCATTAAAAAAAATATAAAATAATATTTTTTATGCATAAACTTAAATAAATTATTTACAAAATAATTAAAATAAAATAGAAATGAAAATAAATTAAAACATATACCAACCTTTTCTTTATTACCATAGTCTTTCAACCGACAAGGCGATAACTAAACTATATGTGAAATTTTTTTAACTATGTATTTCTAAAAGGGATAATATTCTAGTGAAATTTAAAAAAATGATATAGATCGGCAAATTCATGGCTACAGTACTGGCCCAATAACAATAGCCAAGTAATATTTACCATTCATGGGCCAGTGCTTGGCCATTCAAAGGTAACAATATACTGGCTATTTTCTGTAAACCAAAGATCGGCCGATGATTGGTTCTAGTATTGGCCCAGTAACAATAGCCAAGTACTGTTAACCATTAAGGGACCAGTGCTTGGCCGTATGTCAATGTCTGGCAAAACCTACTTGGGATACAGGAATAAAAATAAAAAATATCGTTCTTACTTCTAAATCGAATTACTTCGGTCTGAAAAACCTAAGTATTCATTCATGAGTCAAAAGTGAAATTCTTACCCCCACTTTTTTTGGCATTTCTCGACGTCTTAGGACCTACTGATTCTAAAAAAGCAAAAAAAAATGTATGTCTGTCTACCAGTCGGCCGGCCGTCATTACCTACGAAATCTAGAAAACCGCTGGAGAGATTTCAAAAATTTTTTTTTAAAAATAGGTATCCTCAAGGGACAAGTCCGAAAGGACGCTGTGTTCGTTAACTGTACCGGAAGTGTGTCAAAAAAATCATTATGTGTGTCCAAAATAGCAAATTTTCTTATTTTTGGCTTAAAAACGTTCATTTTAAGTGATTACGAGTATGAACATTGAATTTGGAGAAATCTTGATGGTAGGGATTGGTATGTGAGATCAAAAACTAGATTATTGCATTATAAGTTTTTCCAAAAAAATGTTGTCAAGTGTGTCAAAAGACAGATTTTTATTTATTTTTTTACCCAATTTTTTGGAAAAACAAAACTAATTATTTGTATGAAATGAAATTTTATTATTATTATAGAGAATTATGGCATTATAAGTTTGTCAAAAAAATAATGTCAAGTGTGTCAAAAAATGATTTCATTTATTTTTTTAGCCAATTTTTTGGAAAAACAATTTTTTGCTGTTTTTATGACGTATATGTAATTGAAAATGAAATTGGACATAGAAAATTTTGAATTTGTTATAGTTTTTGAAATATTTTTGGAATATTGAAAAAAGTTTGTATTTTTGATTTTGTAATAATTTTTGCAATATTTTTAGAATTTTGGAAAAAGTTTAAATTTTTGAATTTTTAAGAATTTTTGGAGTATTATTGGAATTTAGAAAAAGTTTAAATATTTGATTTTATTCTAATTTTTGGAATATTTTTGGAATTTTGAAAACAGTTTTAATTTTGATTTTGTAATAATTTTTGCAATATTTTTAGAATTTTGTAAAAAAATAGAATTTTTGGATTTTTATAAATATATTTTTAGAATTTTGAAAAAAGTTTCAATTTTGATATTTGGAATATTTTTAGAATTTTGAAAAATTTTAAATTTTTGGAATTTTGAACAAAATGTTTCAATTTGTGATATTGTTATAATTTTAGCAATATTTTTAGAATTTCGGAAAAAGTTTAAATTTTTGAATTTTTAAGAATTTTTTAATATTATTAGAATTTAGAAAAAGTTTCAATTTTTGATTTTGTTTTAATTTTTGGAATATTTTTAGAATTTTGAAAAAAAAAACAGAATTTTTGAATCTTATAAATATTTTTAGAATTTTGAAAAAAGTTTCAGTTTTTGATTTTGTAATAATTTTTGAAATAGTTTTAGAATTTTGTTTGAAAAAAGTTTGAACTTTTGATTTTATTTAATTTTTACAATATTTTTGGAGTTTTGAAAAAAGTTTCAATTTTTGATTTTGTAGTAATTTTTGAAATATTTTTAGAATTTTGTTTGAAAAAAGTTTGAATTTTTGATTTTATTTAATTTTTACAATATTTTTGGAATTTTGAAAGAAATATGAATTTGTGATTTTGAAATATTTTCTCGAAACGCTAAATACAGTAAAAGCCCAATTATCCGAAATGCTCGGGGATTGAAGCATGCCGGATAATCGAAAATTCCGGATACTTGAATGTAAGTGAAATATTAGAACGATTTCATATAATACTTCATATAAATATTTTGTTTAGGATTTTTGTCAATATATTTTCAAATAAAATATTAAAAACTTATTTTTGTATGTGTATTTCAAGTTGTTTATAACATTGATTGCAAATAATATTTAGTACAAACACAAAAATAAGTAAATAAAATAAATAATAAGAATAATTTAAAAATTTAAATAATTCAAAAGTAAAATCAAAATATATTTCTTTTGAATTGCCAAACAAAAAAAGCATTTTTCTTGCGAAAGGGGAAAAAATTCAAAAATTTGAAATTCCGGTTAACTGAATATTCGGTTAATTGAATGTCGGATAATCGGGCTTTTACTGTATAGGGGTTTTTGAGTAGTTTGCTGATTGTATAATCTTTTCACTAAATTATGTTAATCTATGAACTGTTATAATTTTCCGACAACGTGTTGATGTTTCGTGTTAGTTTTGTAATACATATCTAAACAGAGATAAAAATACATGTACTTTAACAAAAAGTTATGTTTGATATACATCGCTGCCCAAAACTAAAAACCATGTCCCCATAAAAGTTTTTTGCCGAACACTATATCAAAATCCCTAATCCAGACCGAAGTCTTGATATCTCAGAGCTGTGAGATTTCAGCCCCTCCATATTTTAATATTTTCTTTCAAATAATAACAAATTTAATTTTTCCTTCAAATTTGATGCTTTCCTTTCAAATGCAGAATAAAGTATGCTATTTTATTGAATGCTTTCCTATCGAAATAACAAGGCATTATATTACTATTTTTATTTTACACCCTAAAACGTAAACATTTGAGACAACATACCCTAATTAGCATTCTAGCTTCTTTTAAAACACTAAATAGTCTCACAGAAACTATTTTCACCACCTTCATAATTTCTTTAAAACTTTTAAATGGTTTCGATAAAGGTCATTTGAAGAATTTTCCCCGCCTTTAACGAAGCTAGGATCTGTAAAAGACTTCGGCAATAGCTTCTGTATGGTCTTTTGTAAGCAGTTATGCAAGCTGAATAGAATTTGTGGTTTTCACAAGTTATAGCTTCAGCAAAGTGCATAGATCGTTTTAAGCAATCTTTAGAAATTTTATAGAATCAATTAACAAATGTGACAAAAATATTTTAAATTTTTTTATATTTCTAAACTCTTTTTAACGTAATTATTGTTATTACTATGTATTATACAGTTTTCATATACTGCAGATGATGAAAGCATAGCTTTCGAAATGCATCTTCTTATATATTAATACGCTAGATTAAAACTTTGTGGAGCATAAGGCTTTTTTATTCGCAGATGGATTCAATTCAAATTTTCACAGCTAACTGATATTAGTGTAACCTATATTGGGATCCGGATTCAAACAAATCGGATCATAAATAAAAAAGTTATTATATACGGAAAACTTTTTCTATACATATGCATTATAAGTTTACATACATATAAAAATATATTTGCTATCGAACAACGAACAAAAAAAACGAAACTTAAAACTTTATTTTGTTATTCTTTTTTATATTTAATTTTTTCTCAGCTGTTAGTATATTTATTTCTTTGAATGTGAATAAACGTACATATTGTTTTTCTATGTTTTAAATTTCATTTCGAATTTTTTCTTATGCGTAAGATAGGTTTTGAGTTAGATCGTGTGAATCCTTTTGTTCGTTCTTTTAAATCAATGCATGAATTTTGTGAAAGACCTGAGAATGTTACTGCTGATGTGTCAATGGTTATAAAAGTTAACAGAGAATGTGACATTCGTCGTTTTAATGATGCTGTTCAAACTGATGTGGTTGCTATTTTTAAAAATGATGAATTTTGTTAAATTTGTCAGATGAAGATAGAATTGATGGAAATGAAATGATTAATAAATTTGTATGTACTGAAATCCCTGATCCCATTCTTTTTCCTAAATTACATGAATATGTGAAACGTCATATGATGCATGAACCATGTGGTGCTCTAAATCCCAATTCTGTTTGTATGAGAGTGGTAAATGTAGTAATAATTTTCCAAAACCTTTTTCTGAAAATATTAAAGAATATGTGAATGGTTATCCTTTGTACCGTCGACGTGATAATGGTATGAGTGTTGATGTACGTGGTGCATCTCTTGATAATAGATATGTTGTTCCGTATAATATTTATCTTCTTGCAAAATTCAATTGTCATATTAACGTGGAAATATGTACGACTGTTAAAAGTGTGAAATATGTTTACAAGTATGTATATAAAGAGTATGATTCTGCCAATGTTGAATTGAGAGTGAATGGAGAGAATGCAGTGAATAATGATGATGCGATTGTGGGAAATGAAATTCAAGATTTTTTGAATGGACGGTATGTTGGTTCGACTGAAGCTGCTTGGCGCATATTTGAATTTCCAATGCATTTTCAATCTCATACAATTATTCGACTTGATTGTCATTTGCCTAATAGACAAAATGTTTATATCAGGAATGGTAATGTGGCTGGCACTGTCGCAAATGTATCAAGAACAAAATTGTTAGCATTTTTCCATTTGAATTCCATTGATAATTTAGCTAATGAGTTTTTGTATACAGAATTAATTATGTTTGGTATGACCAAAGTAAATCGTGGAAAAGAAGACAACGTGGGGCTGATAAAGTTGTTGCTCGATTATATATGGTTACTCCAAAAGATATAGAATTGTTTCATATGCGTTTACTTCTGTTGCATTTTCGTGGTCCAAAATCTTTTTTTGATCTACGTATGTATGAAGGTGTACCCTACCCTACTTTTGTTGCAGCATGTGAAGCTCGAGGTATTGCAACAAATGATAATGAATAGCGTGAATGTTTACTTGAAGCTTCAGAAATTCAATCACCAAAACAGTTTCGTCAATTATTTGCATTTATCTGTGGTTTGAATGTTCCTCCGAATGCTTTAGTTTTTTTCTTGACAGCTCATGCAGGTTGTGGCAAAACTTTTGTTCAAACGGCAATCATTCATAAATTTAATTCACTAAATCTTTCGTGTATTGTAACTGCCTTCAGTGGTATTGCATCAACTCTTTTGATTAGGGGGCGAACTTTGCATAATGTTTTCAAATTACCAATTCCATTATTAGAGAATTCAATGCCAAATATAACTCCAAACAGTGTACATGGCACATATATTAATAATGCATCAATCATTATTATAGATGAAATTTCAATGTGTTCTATTCATGCTTTAAAATTAACTAGGAAGGCCCGGCGTGCTTCGCTACGCTTATAAATAAAGTTTTTGCGTAGACATTTTGTTGACGTAGAAGCAATGATTTCAAAAAGTGGTAACGAGAAATGCTAGCATATAATTTTTAATTTTTCTTTTTAAATATATGAATGAAAAATAATCAGAACTCTAGCTGATCAGTTCGGATATATGAAAAATTAGCGATCAAATAAGTTAGAGATAAAATAAGCTTACTTGAAAACTATATCACAGGTATATGAAAAAGGTAATGAAAGGTATATCACACCATCCATTTGCTGTAAATTATTTTAATAGGGTAACTAAATTGTGAAATTTCGTACCCTCTCACCTCTCAGATCTGTCTGACGAGTTTGGCCTTCAGAAATGTAAAGAAAATTCTTAAATCATTATTTATAAAACTTAGCGAAATAATCTTTTAATTTTCTTCATTCCACTGATTCTAGTTGACTTGATTTTTTTGGCTATTTCAAAACTCTAAAGAATATTTTATATTGTGCAAAATATGTCTAAATTAAAAAACAAAAACCGTCGAGTCCCACTATACTTTTCTGTTCGTCGGCTATTCAATTTCGAATAAACTCCTACAGTTGAAATAATAGAAGCAATAGTTTCCGTCAGTTAAGAATAATAATAATAATAATGTTTATTGAAAAAAAGAATAAAAATTCAAATTACATTTGAAATTCTAAATATTACAACACTAATTTACGACTATAACTATAGATTAGTTGTTAGTCGGAAGATTGTACTTTTATATAAAAACAATAAAAAAAAAAAAAAAGAAATAATGTACCATAAATCATAATAGAGACAAAATTAAAGAAAAATTTCAATGCTTGAAATAAGAAAATTAACTAAAACACAATGAAATAGTTTTGAGCATAGATTACTTTTCCGAAACTTCGCATACAGATAGAATTAATAGAAGGCAGTTACAATAGGAAGAGTAAGATATTTTGCGACTTTAAAAATTAAATTCATTTGAGAAGTTCTGGCTTTTAAAGTTCCAATCAAAAAACTATACAAGTTGTTCCGGCTTATGTCGTTCAAAATCCTGACGCACTGTTCTGCCGTTAATATTGTTTCCCCAAAAGCACATCTTCTAGGATCTACCAATTGGACAACTACCTAAAAAGTGTTGAACGGTCTCTTCCACATTCAAATTACATAATGAGCAAGTTCTGGAATATCCTACCCGCTATATGGCTAAAAGTCATAACTAAAACACGCACTTCCATTTGCAAAGTTGAGACAATAGAAAAAGCCATGCCTCCTTGAGTTCCTTGAATTATCTAATTCTTGTTTCAAATACCACTCTTGTTCTTTCTTTACTATGTCTTTCATGTTATCTTTGTACTTTTGTTTGTTAGATTTTGGAGTACTCCATACCAAACATGTTCCCATTCCTTAAACCAACACAACTTTTTTTCTTTGATTTTATTTGCTAAAATTTTAGGTAGTCTGTGGCCGGGGTAATCCGTCAGTTTAACATATTTCATTTTCGCAAAACAGTTTCGGTAAAACTTCTAAGGTCTTGATATTGAAGCAATTTTTAGACTATGACAGATGTGCTTCAACTAGTTCAATCCTAATGAAAGCTATAACTTCTATAACCTTTTTTCGGAAGCTTTATTTAGAGTTGTGTAAATAAGTTTCGGTAAAGCTTCTAATAATAAATAAAGAAGTATTTTAGAAGTATTCACTCCAGTGGTGTGGAGAGCTTATCTGTGGAAGTTCTATCGAAACATTACAGAAGTAAAATTTAGCTAGCTTCCACTTAGAAGTTTAAGCTAAGCTTTATTGAAGCTTTTTTTTTTTTTTTTATTAATAAGTTAGACATGTTTAGCACACTAAATATGAAATATTCATTATTTAGACTCTTTGAATATCCGAAGATACCATGTCAACTATAAAGGAAGGAGATGAGGAAAATGGAAGGAATGGGGATATAGGGATAACTATACTAATTTTTTTAAATGATGATGGACATTTGCTTTAAATGCCTGAGGGGAAAATTCATCGGGAAATACAGAGGAAGGCATTGAGTTCCATAATTTGGCCACTCTATAGTCGTTTTGGAAGGACACAGTTCTACAACGAGGTATTTGGACAGCAAATGGGTGAGATAACTCTGAAGTTCTTGTTCGCCGATTAAATTGCGCACACGATGGAAGGATATTTTGAATTTCCTTAGAGGAGAATTCGCTAAAGTTATATTTATAGTAGATTGACAATTCAGCCACATTTCTTCTGTGCTGGAGTGAATCAAGCTGGTCCGTTAGTTCGGTATTACCAATCAACCGCATTGCTTTCCTCTGTACAGAGTCTAGACATTTTATTGTTGACTGACAAGCACCTCCCCAAACATGACAGCAGTACTCCATACATGGACGAATAAAGGACTTGAAGATTAGCAAAATTTGCTCGGGATTGAAATACTTTTTACATCGACTCAAGAATCCTAATTTTTGCATTGCAGATTTAGCGAGGTTGAACACATGTTTATTCCATTTCAGGTTATTTTGAATATCCACTCCAAGAAGTCTAACTGATTCAACCTCATGCAATTCCTCATGGTTTATTTTAATAGGAAAATTTTTATGTCGCTCTATTCGTGAAAGACGGCATAATTTGGTTTTGGTTGGATTAAATGAAACAAGATTACGATCACCCCATTCCATTATACGCTCCAGATCTTTGTTGATGGAATCAATTAGCAGCTCTCTATCAGTGGTAACTGCAGTATGAGGTCGAAATTTAGGAGATGCATGTGATGCATGTAATGTGCTGTCATCAGCAAAACTATGGATTGGGTGCACTGTGGAAATAAGTAAGTCATTAATGTATAGAAGAAACAAGGTTGGTGAGAGTGCCGAACCTTGGGGAACCCCAGCATTGGTTGTGAAAATATTGGATGTGATACCATCTAAATTAACATGAAATTGGCGACCGGTAAGAAAACTATGAATCCATGAGACAGTAAGATGGTCTATGCCATAAGATTTTAATTTAGCAATAAGATTTTTATGCCACACTTTATCAAATGCTTTAGAAATGTCAAGTGAAACACTAAATGTTTCACCGTGGTTTTCCAGCGATTTGTTCCAGAGATGGGATACGTAGGCTAACAGATCACCTGTTGCATGACTTCTACGAAAACCATACTGCTTATCATCAATAATTCGCGACATTTCTAAATAATCTATCAAATTGTAGTTAACATATTTTTCAAATATTTTAGCTAAAACCGACAGAATTGCAATTGGTCTATAATTGTTAGGGTCTATCTTACTGCCTTTCTTTGATATGGGTTGAACGCTGGCCAGCTTCCAAGAATCGGGAAATATTCCGGTTTTATAAGATAAATAGAAAATTTTTGTTAAAATTGGAGCTAGTTGTCTAGCAAAGTTTTTAAGAATGAGGGGTGGAATACCGTCGGGGCCAGCAGATTTGTTGATATTGAGAGAAAGAAGCATTTTCCGTACAATGTTACAACGAAAAATAATTGGTTTCATTTTCGTTACAACTGGGGGAATGAGTGTAGGAGAATGAGGGGGTTCAACTATGTTTGAGTTCTCTGCGAAAATACGACCCAAAAGATCCGCTTTCTCTTTCGAGTCGCTCACGGGAATGTCATTCAGAACTAAGGTTGGAATAGAGGATCGAGTAAAATTGCTCTGGACTGATTTAACTGCCTGAAAGAAACTACGTGAGCCAGATGGGTGCTCGGCGAATTTCTTTGCTTTCTTCTGGATAAACGCGTCTTTGTCCAAGTCTATTTTGAATTTACTAATATTTCTGGCTTTCTTATAGGCGCTATGGGTTTCAGGTGTTTTATTAGCATTATACGTCTTGAATGCTTTGCGTTTATTCCTCACTGCCTCATCAACATCCCGTGTGAACCAAGGCTCAGTTTTAGGAGTGATTAATCGATTTAGAATAAACCGCCGCATTCCTTCTTTTATGATTTCAGAAATTCTTATTGCCGATGTGCTAGGATCTTGATCAACACAACAAATAGTTTTCCAAGGTGTTTCATCATAAAAGTTTCTCAGTCCCTCCCAGTCAGCGCGTTTATAGTTCCAAACCCGTCGAGGATTTGCTTTAATTTGTGTCGGTGATGTAAATTGCACTATTGCTGATATTAGTAAATGGTCCGATGTTCCGAGGGGTTGTTCTACTTTTGTCTTCGTAGTATTTGGTTCGTTTGTCAAAAACAGATCCAGCAAATTATTGTTATGATGTGAATTGTCTGCGATTCTAGTGGGACACTCTATCATTTGCGTCAAACCGTGATAATCTGCGAGTATCAGTTCGGCTTGCCTTCCTACGTCGTCAGTGCGCGATGAATTCTTTATTATGAATATTAAAGTCTCTAAGAATGGCCAGTCTTGCTTTGGGGTAGTCCGTGGTAATCTTGTCTAGATTAACCGATGTTTTATCGAAAAAGGGACATCCTGGGGGAGAATTTGGGGATCTGTATAATCCTATTACAACATAGTTTCATCAACACCTGAGATCTTCAGTGCTATAGAATTATGGTGCTTAGAGTTCAACTCGTAGGCCTTAATTCTCATACATGAAAGTGAATCTCGAACAAATACACAGATACCATGCTTGTTATAAAAGGAATGTTCCAATTCGTAACTACGTATCCGGTATTTATCGAGATCCAACTTCGATGCTTTGCCACTAACAATTGTTTCGGTAAGAAACAATATGTCAGGTTTATTTTTTTCAATGTAGTGATGAACCTCGTTTAGATTCGAATTGAGTCCTCTTATGTTGGTGAAGTCAATGCTAAGCTGTTGGTTCACTCTGCGGCCATTCTGTTGAGACAAAGACTTACCCTTTGACATTGCAGGCAAAGCTACTGAAATTCGGCCAGGCCTAAATTTCAACACTAAACAGTACAAAAGAAACTGGGTATCTCTGTCACAAAAACACGATAGCAGATTTCATGCAACAGTAGCACGATAAGAGAAAAGCAAAAAAAAAAAGGGGATGGGACACAAAGACACTAACAAAATTGAAGAGTACAAATAGAGGGTTAAAAACTAAATTCCTAACTTTTGTCAAAAAAAGACATTTCATAATCAACTAACTGATATTTTCCAACTCCTAAAATAAGTCCGAGGTGGGAGGAGCTAGATCATGTCAAAAAACTTCACAAAAAATATCTCAATCAATCCAAAAAAAAAAATCACTAACTAAAACGAAATTTTTTGCGTTCTGTTACTAAGGCAAATTTACGCTTTAAAATAATAAATAAATTTATTACATCAAAGAAATAAAGGTAAAATTTTACCTGCCTACCCCTTAATAACAGTAAACACAAAATACCAAATAATTTTTTAATAAAGAACAATCTCACCAATTATATAATTGTCTCCGCCTCCGTCCTTCAACTCTTCTATTTTTATTTTTATAAATACTAACACAAACACTATAACACTTATTAGCTACTTATAAACACTTATCAACACTTATAACCACTTATTTTCGATTACTTTTGTTTTTTTGTTTGTTTTTGATTTTCTTTTAATTTAGGAGACTACCTTCCTCGTCCGACTCCGAAATATGTATGGTATCAGCTTAAGCTGAAATAACTCAAAATTGAGAAGTAAGTTTGCTAGTTGGGACAATCAAAAGAAAAAAATGTGCTGAATTTTTGGGAGAAACCTGTTTAATTCAAGTATATTTGGGTTTGTTAGTAAATTAATATAAAAAAAAAAATAAAAAAAATTGGTTGCTATAGAACTATAGAAATTTAGAAAAAAAAATTAAATTTTGGAAATTACTATCAATTTTTGAGAATGGGATATTTGTATATTATAATATATAACACATACTAACCTTTTTGAGAATGAAAGCAATACGATAGAAGAAATGATAAACAAAACGGCATTATTAAATTAATATGAAAATTTAAAAAAAATAAACATGGTTGCTATGCTATAGAAATTTAGAAAAGAAAAAAAAACAAACAAAAAACTACTTGGATGAAACATTTTTCACAAAAAATATTTGACTAAACATGTTTATGTAAATGCATATAAGTATTTTTTCTCTGTAAACAATGCTTAATCTTACTCGTACTAAAAACTTTGTATGTAATTCGGGGATACAGCATTTTTTTTTACTTTCGAGCAGTGGTCCGATTTTTATTTTATTTTACCCTCAAAAAGTTTTTGTCTTCCAAAATAAATGCTCAAAAAGCTAAATTTTATTTTCTTATTTTTCGCTCTCAAATATTTTAATTTTATTTTAAAAATAAATTTTTGTGTGTGGCAATTTTATTTTGTTTTATTTTATTTCGCTCAAACGAAAAGAGGAATAAAATATAGTTTTTTTTTCAAACTATCCGTTATCCGTTTTTAGAAATTAATTATTGTCATTGTTATGTTCAGTAAGAACGAATTCATTTAAAATAAAAATACAACAATACAATTTGACTAATTTTTTTTCCATTATTATTTTTATTGATTAATTATTTTAAATATATTTTATTTCCACATACCTATTCGTACACGTTTCAATTCATACACGATAAAAGTTTTTCTCTTTTATTTTTAAAATCGTCAAAAAACATAAGCCGTGTTCGATTATACTGAAGTAACTGATGCAAATCTTGTTACTCTTGCGTTGCTGAAGTAACTGATGCATTATATAATTTTAGCTTTTATTATAAATTAAGTTTTTGTTTAAATTAATATCGGTCCACTTATTTTATATACTTTTCATTGACATCTAAAGTAAATCACTCAAGAACTGCACTTATAATTTTATTTTTATTTCTTTATTTTAGATTAAGTTATTGTTTTAAATTAATTTTTTTATTCACTGTTTGACTTGTTTGATTTTTTAAAACGATTGATTTGAAAAATGAAAAGACTGATATCGACTGACTTTTTTTATTGATTATTTACTTTTTTACTGATTTGAAATGAATTGCCGAAAAATGACTGACTTTATTGATATTTTTTTAACGATTTTTTAAATGAATTAATTGCTACAAACCGACTGCCCGATTATAAATCAAAATATTACTTATATAAATAAAAAACGATTACACGTTGAAATTATTATTAATTAATATTGCAATAAAATCGACCCACTGACCAAACTTCAGTTTTTTGTTTTTATTTTATTTTATGTTAAAAAATTAGGGTTATTAGGGAATCGCGAAAATATTGTTTTAATAAAATTGAAATAAATGTAAGGTTTGCGAAAAAGGTGTTGTAGAATTGCTGTGTGCGAACTGACGAAATAATGACAGATGACAACTATTAATTGTCAAAATTTTGTCTTTTGGAATTTATATTCACCATAACGAAACGTCAAAATTTGATAAAGCTTTTTAGCATCATCAAATTGTGACAGTAGGCATAACAAATTATTTCAGAAAGAATAACAATTTATTACAGAAGTTTTTTTAAGTGCCAAAGTAATATTTATATTAGTATATATATTATATATATTTATTAACAGCAAACATAAAAATTAAAAAGTTTTTCACCCTATGTCAAAATTTTGTTTTGACAAATATCACCTTCACCAAAAACTTTGTTTTGTCAAATATTTGTGAGTTCGCACAAAGCCATAATTAAAAACGATTGAAAGAAAAACTAGAGTTTAGAGGTCAGTGTTGCGTTTTTGTTGGACTATTTGTTTATAATTTGGATATTGGGAAATGATGTTAATTGATTTGGATTTTGGGAAATGTTTGTTTATAAGTTCTTTTGGAATATACAGAGATACTAGTTTCGAAATTTATTAGAATCTTAGCAAAATGTTAGTTTGGGAGTTTAGGTGTTTTTGGGAAGTTGTTGTGGTAAAACACGTAATTGGTTTTACTACAATACTAAAACTCACGGTTAGATAGTAAGTTGAGAAAATTTTCTGCGACCGTGCCGAGCAGTATATCAGGGTAGTCTGCAGACTGCAGAAGACTTTACTGTCTAGAAACATACAATAGTATCTAATCCCAAGGTTCTGCCTAATGTTGTTTGCTGTCGTTAAAGTAACATGCTCATTTGAGTAGGGCAGAAATATTTAAAGCATACCATCCGAATGTGACCGTATAAAACGATTTTAATTGGATTTAATAGAAGGCTTAGTGGCTTGTATAATTTATTTTTGTTAATTTTCTTTTCTGGTTTGAGCGTTTTTTTCTAACCAACATCCGGTTTACAGAGTAAGCGCAAGGATGTAGACAGATTTTTAAAGTTTCTAAAGGCAAGGTAGATTGTATCTAAAGTGCTTTAAAGCTCTGCACAATTGTTCCTTTTGGGTTGGCTTAATTTTGGCTCGTCAGTTATTTGTTCTTTTTATTTGTTGAATAGGATTGTCGAATTTCGGTCCTGATCCTCTACATCCACATCTTCTTACAACAGAGTGCAGCTTTAGTTATTAAGATTGGGACATTTGATTTATAGCAGGTTGATTTTCGTAATGTCAAACTTCATTGTGGAGTTGATTTGCCCAAACTTGACCAATTATTTGAAGATGTGTTATGTAAAGGTCCATGTCAGTTTATCTGGGGAAAACATAAAAGGTCGTTTGATTTGACGTAGAATCTTACTTCGAAATATTACAACTCCTGATATAGTTCTCGGTGTTGGTATTGGTCAGAGTAAGGCTCACGACCTCATTTCTTGTTTGGATTCTAATTATAGTAAGCTCGCTGCTTTGTTAGTAATAAAGATTCTGTCATTGTCTAAAAATTGGGGCAAACTCTGAGTTTTTAGCATTTATTACAGTCCCTAATGGTTTGTTTCTGTAATACTGGATGAACTTGCTTGCAACTTCTTGCGATATATCTATTAGAAAATATGCATATGTTATAATGAATTTCGGAACTCTGCTATGGGGTAAGGGATTTCGGTCGTAAAGACTGTTAGATTTCTTATAAATCTCAAATAAATTGGGTTAGTGGAAATCCTTTCAAAAACATTCAAATTAAGCTACATCTACAAGGTTTAGCGACTGCAAACCGTTTTTGTAACAAGCTTTGAAGTACGGTTTTATTTATGGCATGCAAATCGTGACAGCGTGAGCTCTCGACACTTCAACCGTTTACACTAACCAGTTGACAAGTATGACGGGGATAACAATCTGTTTTGAGACATGATGTACCCAACCTCACTTGACCGTTGGTCACGTGATAGCTTAGTCTACGAATAATGAAATATGAAAATCTTTTGTAAGGCAAAATTAAAAATTGAAACAATCATACATTTGGCAACAAACTTGCAAATATTTTATTTTCGACCACAAAATGAAAATATTTTCAATGAACATTACTTTCTATTAATATTTTTTAAATTCAATGTCAATTTAAATTTTTGAAAATATTCGCACTAAATTCATATACAAGAATAACAAGAATAAGTACAGCAGGTTTACAACAAATAGTTTAATTTTTATTTTTCACTGATTATGAAATTGATAAGTCGCACAAAGGGGGGAAAAATATGATTTTAAATAGATTATATTATACAGAAATGTACGTCAGTCATCTCAAGTATAAATAATAAATTCAAAGAATAATAGATTAACTCTTTCATATGGTTACATTCTCATCTTTTTGCAACTTGCATCACTGCAATCTGATCTGCATGATCTATTGTGATATCTACCTACCAGTTACTACCATATATTAACTTAAGAACTATCCTCTCTATAATTCCAACTAAAAAAACGCATTTACTTTGACTGTGTTTAAAATGTAGACCCTAAAATATGTGTACTGTAGTAACGGTACTGACGTTGTGCCGTATGTCATGGTGCTAAGAATGTTTGTATGGACTCTCGGCATTCATTCAAACTGATATAGTGACCTGATGAGATCTTCAAATTTAAAAGTTTATCTAATAACGATCATCAGTATTGCTGCAATGGCCGAGCACTGGCCGCCACGACTGGACCATTCAAAAAAAAATACAAATTATTATGATAGACAAGTTTAAATAAATTAATTTCAAAATAATTTAATGATTTAAAATAAAATAAAAAACTCCAATAAAAAAAATTTAAAACTTATACCAACCTAAAACCTAATCAATATTTTCACCTTTAAGCCGAGAGCGATAACTACACCAATAGTTTAGTATTTTTCAAATACATATTTCTAAAATGGATTTTGCTCTAGTGAATTTAACCAAATGACATAGATCGGATAATTCATGGTTGCAGTACTGGCCCATTAACAATAGCCAATTAATGTTAACTATTTTAAAGTAAACTGCACTGGCTATTTTCTATAAACGGTACATTGGTCGATTCATATGGTTACAACAACGATTCATGGCCCAATAATAATAGCCAAGTAATATTTACCATTCATGTGGGCCAGTGCTTGGCCATTCAAAGGTAACTATATACTGTCTATTTTCTGTAAACCATAGATCGGCCGATGAATGGTTCCAATACTGGCCTAATAACTATAGACAAGTACTGTTAGCCATTAATAGGCCAGTGCTTGGCCGTATGACAGTGTCTGGCAAATCCTGCTTGGGATATGCAAGCTCTGGGGCGTATGTAAACCCATGAATCTCCATCTTCGATGTTACTCCTTGGAATGTGAATTGTTTCCATTATAGAAAGCTGTTTCCTTAGTTCTAACCTATTTTTCTGTGTCATATGGCAGCTGATCATTCCAGTCAAGTTTAATAAGCCAAAGTTACTGAAACAATATTTTAATGAGCACCACTGTGGGTGAAATCCATCCCAAAGGATCAAAGATTCTTGCAGTTTCCGACAGAATCTTTCTCTTTGTGTTAGAAGGTTCAGCATCTAACCTAATGCGGAAACGAAAATTATCAAACTTTGGCTGTTATTCAACACCTAGAAGAGTCTTAATTGAAGAGTCCATTCGAAGACCATTTCCGAATAGATAAACCAATCTTCATTAGAGCAGTTTGGATTTCTTATTGCATTCTTAAAGCATCTTCCTCACTATTTGCTCCAGTTGTCAAATCATTCACGTAAAAATCGTCGCTAATAATTTGAGCGATTTGTGGATGAGTTTGTTTTATGTTTTCGGCTATTTGATGCAAAACTTTTGTAACCAAAAATGGAGCATTTCCGTTCTTTACGTCACGGTATGAAGACGATAATGTTTTAGGGTTTTGATAGATCTTTATGCCATATAATACGCCGGTAGTGCACATCAATTATTCATCACATTAAAATGATTGTTCGATGCATTCGAAATCTTTGCAGAATTGAGAGAAGTCTCGATTGTATTGTTGGGCCTTGTATTAGGTTCTCATTTAATGAAGTTTAGAATTCGATTTGACTGAGCCATCAAAGACAACTCTTAATTTGGTCGTTGTGCTGGATTCTTTTATTATTCCATAATGAGGAAGATAAAAATGTTCACCTACCTCAATTTCATTATTTGGAATGAGCTCCATATGTTTTAAATGGTTATATTTCCTCATGAAGGTGATGTAACTCTCCCTTGTTTATTTTATTTGTTTATTCCTAATTTCACATGAGTGGGTTTAAATGGAAAACGTATTTTAAATCTTCCACGGATGTGACGGGAATAATTTTCGAAGAAATATTTTTCATAGGCGATTTATTCAATTGTAAAATGTGAAGTTGTCGCGATTTCTTCAAGTTCCCAATACTTTCTTAGAGACCGGTCAATGTCCACCTCAGCATGTAGATTAATCGTTGCAGATATTTCTGTTCCAACATTCAGTTCACCACCAATAACCCACCCAAACAAGGTATTTTGGGCTATGGGGCTGTTTGATTCAGTTACTAATCTCACCGAAAGTAAAACTTTAAAAAATTGATCAGTACCGATAAGAACATCTATTGTGCTAGTCTGGTTGAAAGATGAGTCTGTCAAATCTAGTGATTTTTTCATTTGAGAATATCGAACTCCACCGATGAAAGATGGCGAAGCAAGGTAGAATCAATGCATTAAATTTAAATTGTTTATCTAAATTATATTTTCATGCAACCTTTAGTTGGGTCGATCGCCGAACTATTGACACTTTAACGGACGATAATCCAGATATAGATATTTTACATTTATATCAGTGAAGCTGTAGTCTTTCAGCACATTACTCTGTGATGAAATTTCATTCAGATCCAGAGTCATGTAATGCACGACATTGTTGAAATGTTCCAGTTGAATTCATAACCATTATATAACATCTTGTATATTCATATTAAAATTCGATTGTAAGACATTCGTATATGAATTAGATTTGTTTGAAATTGGATTATCAATTGTGTCAGTCTTTGAACGACACGACTTTATGGTACCACCCACCACTGATTTTTGAACTTGTTGTTTGGTTGATCTAAATGAAGCATAGAGTGATGTCTGTTTTTACATATGTGTCATTTATTTTTCGATTTACATTGGTAAATCAGGTGACTACAACTTAGACAGTTAGTGAATTATCCCTCATGAATTTTCTGCGATCTGGAATACTACTTTCTTTAAACTTTGTAAACCTTCGTGTAATGAATGTGATCCAACATTACAACAGGTGCAAGTAGTGTCTAACGTAATGTTTATTGACCTGGTGCTTTGAGTCTGTGCACAATTTTTAATAAGTTTTGTGTTTGATATGGATTTAAAACCCTCAGCCGCGTCGGTACGACGATTTAAAAATCAAATATATTTTTTTGAGGACATTCAATTTCTGCTTATTCATTTGCCCTTTTTTGATGATTATCTTCGTCTAAATAGTTGAGAACCAAATAAATCAGTCATGGATCACGAGATTGAAATAGATTTCCAAGAACCTTTAAGCCACGAACTACCTCATCACACGTATTCGTCAATTGACTAAGCGATGCGACTGTTGTTTCTCGTTAATTATTCTTTTCATTGCACACAAATTTAAAATTCATCTCATTTCAATATAAAATGCAAGTCAACCCATTTCCATAAATCATTTCAATAAACTATTTCTCTACAACTACCGACAATGCCTCTACCTTCCATAAATTTGAACAACCGTTTTATATCTACATGTAATACTATGACTTAGCTTTACAAAAAACAGAAGGCATTTTTGGGGACTCCCCTCTTAAACAATTTTTTTAAACAACAATTTTAAATTTTACAAATCTTCCTGCGGAAAGCTAAGTATTAAATTCGTTGGCATTAATGCATTGTTACCGTTTGCAAATCACTGTCCGCTAAGTGGCACCATTTTTAATTAGTTTATCATGATTGCCATCCATGTTTAATCATACATGAGCTATGCTTCTTTGTATAGTATTTGTGCAAATTTCGTCTGGTAATTTTGCGCTTTAAATCGATATAATCGATGTTATTAACTATCTTCACTTAATTATAGAATTACATATCATTGCAAACCACAACATATTTGGTGTAGATGATAAAATTTGTAACATCATGATGTGTTAAATACATATAATTTTGATATACAAATGAAATTGTTTCAGATTATACTTTTTATTTTTCAGTTTCATAAAAATTTTGTTCAACAAAAAAAACATTGATCAAAGCAAACTAACTGTATATAAAACGATATTTAAATAAAAAACAAATCAAATAATTATCAACATTTACGCAAAATCCTTTAAGATAATTATAAGGGCCCTGATGTGCAGTTTTAAAACAAGATTACCTTTGGGCTAGTGTAAACAACAACTTCCCAAATTTTCATAATGATCGGATGAATGGTGTATTAATACATAAAAGACAAATAGACAAATTGCACAATGCCCCCTATGTTTAAAGCAATCTTTCGTGATGAAGATGTCAACTCATATTGAAAGGGAAACATACTCAAATATTAGTTTTTATTTTCCTTATTTTATTTCAGGGGATTGAAAATATGGAAAATAATGATTCGAAATATGTTATTATTTTTAGCACTGCCTGCCAAAATAATAATTAATTTTCTTGTTAACATCCAAATGATAGTAAGAACGACACAGAAAAAGACGGTAGCAATAACTTTAAAAAACTGCGTTATCGATCAATTTTTTAAAACTCGTAAAAAGAAATTTTTATGATTTTTAGGAATTCATGAATAAAAAAACAATAATTTTAATGGTAATGAAATAAATAAAAATTAAAAAAAAAAAACAATACAAAAATGTACCACTCCAGGAATTGAACTCTCGACCTATAGAACCCCAGTCGACCGCGATATCCATATTGCAATTTGAAACGTTATGAACGGATAGATATTTTATATTTAAAAATTTATACGTGATGCGTGAAAATGATAACTCGAATATGTAAATTTTCCACATACAAAATTGCACAACGCGCCTAAAGAAGTGTTCACTTAAAAAAATGTTCATCATTTATGTAGACAAAAACATGTATTATTAATTGATATTATGTGACGCCACAAAGCAATTACCTAAAACAAAAGTTTTGTGTTTGTTGAAATTTAAAGGCCGGAACCAAAATAAAATAGCAAATCAGTAGCGAATTTCTTTAAATTTGAATATTCTTATTTTAAAGTAAAAATCGAAATAGGCCGTCGTTACCATAGTCTGATTAAGAAGAGCTCGATCAGCATTTAGCTGATAAAATACAACATAGTAGTTTTCTTCTAATTCATCTAATTAGGCCGTGTAACATCCGGAACATCATAAATTTTATCTTCAGTTTCTATAAAATCACTTAGTAGCATTATCTATCTAGCCGATTCACATTCTGGAATGATTAAAAATGTACGTTAGTACCCCAGGGAGTGGGCGACCGCGAGGTAGACCACGACTGCAATAAACGAAAGACCTTAAAAAAGTCGGCTGCCATGGTAATTATGTCGCTGTTGCGAATGAACCGTGCTGAATATTGAGCATGGAGCATAAACGCCACAAAAAAAAATAAACGAGAACATGGCAACCTCTGAAAAAGTTTTTTAAGGATTTAAAAAAAAGACATCAGACGAGAATCTGGTTCCAACCCATACTGTGCAGAAGAAGTTATAAAGAAGTAACACACTTTTTACGAAAAACGATTGCTTTGTACGCTCTCGAGTAGCCTTCAAAATAAAGGCTGATATCCAGCCATTTCTTCATTTCAGCTTCGTAGTTCATATTTCTTTCAAATAGAACAAAATTCAAGATTTTATATTTTTGCAAGTAACTGACTCGTTTTGATAAATTGAAAACATATTATTTTTAACTCTTATATCTGATTAGCCAAATGTGGTTTTATTCCGTTATCAATGTAAATGGCGATTGTTATAAAACTAAATTGTATTATTACTTCCCTTGAACTATTTTTACACTTACAACAATTACACAATTTAAAACTGATGGGAAAGTGCAGGCATTATTTAATCAATATTTTATGTTTTATTTCTTTACAGAAAGAAACACCATCTGATGTACAGTTACATTTAGCAGCATTACGTGGTGATGAAATTGTATTAAAACGTGTTTTAGACAGTGGGAAAGTTCACGTTGATTGCAAAGATGAGGTAATAACTGTATGTACTATTTAAGAAACAGAACTCATTCTACTAAAGTTGCTCAACATATTTCAAATAAAAAACATTTAGAATGCGGTGTGCCTCAAGGATCTGTTCTAGGCCCCCTTCTCTTTTTATGTTATATTAACGACATTTTTAAGTTGCCCTTACAAGGTCAACTCCAACTCTATGCAGATGATGCTGCTTTAATTTATGGGACAAAACATATATCAGACCTTGATTCTGCACTAAAATCTGATCTCAACATCCTACAAATTTGGTTTTCGAATAATAAAATGAAACTAAATTATGAAAAATCAAGCTTTATGATATTCTATTTAAAACACAAACCTACTGACTATGACAATCTATTTGAAATTAAAACTACTAATAACGAAATTATTAAAAAAGTCCACACTTTTTGCTACCTAGGACTCCATATAAATTCGCAACTAAATTGGAATAAACATATAGATTTTATAAAATCAAAAATTTCTCCAATAATATGTGTGTTCAGACGTGTGGGAAAATACTTACCCAAAGAAATGTTACTCAACCTATATTTCTCATACGTTCATTCACATCTTCTATACCTTATCAACATATGGGGTGCGACAACTCAAACTAAGATTGACGAGCTTCAGGTTCTTCAAAATCTATCAATAAAAGCATTGAAAGGTGTTCATATTTTAACACCTACAGTTATGTTGTATTCTGAAAATCTATTGCCTATATCAAAGCTAATAGAGTACGAGTTTCTTGTTATTATTTATAAAATGAATCATAATTTGATTAAATACAATAATGATCTTATAACAAATCTATGTGTAACCAATAGAGAAAGCAGAATTTGTAGCCATTTTCGAATACCACATTATAAGACCAACATTGGTCAAGCTAGTGTCTTATACAAAGGGATAAAACTATTTAACGAATTACCAATAGATTTAAAAACTAGTCCAATAAATATTTTTAAAAAAGGAATAAAAAAAATTCTATACGATGAATTTGTTTATGAGTATAATTTATCGCATGAAGGTTACTGTTAAATTGCTGCTGTTGTTGTTCTTGATTTGTTGTTCATGATTTGTATTATTAAAGTGAATTGAATTTACTATTTTTCTTTTGAGTTAAAAGTAGATATAACACTATTATGTAATATTTTCTTGTATAAATGCAAATTTTTAAGAAAATAAATGAAATTAAAAAAAAAAAAAAAAAAAAAAAAAAATCAAAACAAAATATTTTGTAATGTTTTATGTTCAAAATAATACTTGAGATATTTTCTTCAAATTATTGTGTCATTGGTTATTTTTATCGAAGAACCGAATTCGGTAGTCCTAAATAATATCAATTCATTTGAATTGTGATCTAAATATTTTGGATAGAAATAGTATTTTTTTTAATTTATTTTTAACTTAATATTGTATAAGCTTGAATAAAATTAATCTTTTATTTGTTTTTTATATTAATATTGCAAAATCTACTGATGAAATCTATTTCTTAAGATCTACGATTCTAACATCATCGAATCTTGATAATATGCTAAACAAATACTGAAATCTACTGCATTAATGATTTAATTTTGTATTTTTTATGTTTGGGGTTTAAATTGTAGAGCAAAAACATTAGTGTGATGCTACGTCGTTATTTAAAATTACTCCGGAGTTCATCAAAACGAGACAATTGACTGTGCATAATATTTTACTGTGTAAATGCAGTTTCGTTTGGAATAAGGATTATTGTTGGCCTAGGTATTTAACAAGGCCAACAAATTACGATATGCAATTTGTCAAAACCAGGCTAGGAGATATATCTTTTATGAAAATTTGTAAGATTTAAAGAGTTACTGAGCTGCAATAGAATTACTGAGCTTCCATATATTACTGAGAGTTAGTTTTCGAAGGTTTCTATCAGTCTATCAGTCGATGTCTGTATAAACGTCTTATAGAGAGCTCTGACACCTGGTTTTTATTTCTGAAAAACGGTTCAGATCTTCCGTTTAAATTAAACGGAAGAAGAAAAATGTCAAAGGTCAAATTTATTTTGATAATATGTATGAAGCTGGGTCTAATATGCGAACAAATAGAATTGTGTGTTGAATATAATAGCTATTTATGTACTAAGGACCTAAAGTAGATCTTTTTGCCTTGAGCGTGAAATTGTTACTCGAGGCATTGGTCGAGGGCAACAAACACTCGAAAGCAAACAAGTTACTTAATGCCCGAATTACATACAAAAGTTTTTTGTACGAGTAAGATTTTATATTAATTATACATAGTAGAAACATACAATTACATATTTACATAAATTAGATTAGTTAGAAAAATTTACAAAGCATAAAATTAACAAAAAAAATTAAAAACAGTAAACTGAAGATTTTACAAAACTTAAAACTGCGTCGAAATTTCGGTTAAACTCAGTATTTTTTACATTTTGTAAATTTGAACCGAATTTTTGACGCATTCCTCGCGAAGCGATCTTGTTGATACACTTTTCCGATTAAAGCGATTTCTTTTTGATACGACTTCTTTAATTTAACGCGATTTTGAAGGTATGTGGTTTTTCTATATGATTTTTGTGGGATTTTTTTTTGATGATTAAGAACCTATACAATTTTTCCCTAATTACTTTTAAAAAATTTCGGTGACAGCGCCGGCATAAAAATTAAAATTTATTTTTGGAAAAAGTTTTCTGTAAAAATACCCCATTGCATATAGTTTTTATTAATATTTCTTGCAAAATATACCAGTGCCGCATTATCATTTTGTATGCGGTTATTTTAAGCCTCTATTCCAGCAGTTTATTTTGATTTTACGCACTTTTCAATAATAATGAAACATATCCCTATCTACACAATGTTTGAATATTATATAACAACGAAGAGACGAGCCTATAGATAAAGATGTGATGATGCTATCCTCATACTCTTCGTGCGATATGATTTCAAAACTGGAGACGATCAGTAATCGAACGAGGTGAATGAAAGCTGATTGAACGAAAAAAAGAGCAAAGGCAAGATGTTTTGCACAAATTTCATGCTTACCATTAACGAATTGTTGATATTTAAAAAAAAATAAAATAATCTCCGTTGTTCTATGTTATGTCTTATACTTTATTATAGCATTAATTAAATTAAAAAATAAAATGCATATAAATGCATGAATTTAGAATTACAATTTTGTTTATTCGATTATCGGATTACTTTTTGAGGTTTTTGAACCATTTTGTTATGTTAATGGTCAATATACAAAGTTGTAAGTCATTAACCTACCGTTTATAGAAATGGAAACAGAATTAAACAAATAGTTATACAATACATAGAACTAATGATTTAATATAAAGGCTTTATTTTGAAGTTATGAAAAGTAAATAAATTTTAAATCCAACCTCTTAAGTAGGAGCTGGATACATTACCGTCTATCGGTGTATTATGAAAAATTTGAAATAAAGAAATTTTTTTTATTTTGGAAAATTTTTATTGCAGTTGGAAAAGTGTCATGTGTTGTTAGACACTTTAATAAAACCATAATGATGCGTGAATGCAGCACTGGTTGCTCTATTTTCATTAGGAATCTGTTATCTATCATTATATAATGTTAATGTCAGTTGACAGAATTCGCTTTGGCATAAAACTTGACCATATTCATAATAGTGTTTCAGTTTAAAATTAACCAAATGATGTGATTTCAGATTAGTCGTGTCGAAGGACTCATTAGCTGCTGGATATTTGTCATCAACTGCAGCGCTGTAGTTACGCAAGTGCAACAGGTGCAATCGCACTGGGCCCCTTATTTTTGGGGGCCCCCAAATAGTAAATACATTAGAAAAACTTCTCCAATAGCCAAAAAAATACCACGAATTGAAAGAAAACACAAAGATAAAAATTTAAAATTTTTGACCTTTAAACAAATCTAGTTAAATATATAATTTCATTTAAAACAAATATACATAATTAATTCAGTTGCTTTTTTGCTGTTTGTAGGAAACAATCATCATATAATTTGTATACGTAATACTGGTTATTCTTTTACAAATCGAACACCTTTCCGTGTCGGTCGGAAAGGTGTTCGATTTGTCGAACGATTTGTGATTTGGCTGAAAATTTTTTCATTGGTTTTATACCGAGAAAAAAGATATACGTGTTCGAGGATTTTTTTTTTGGAAAATATAGCGATTCTAAATTTCGAGAATTTCGTGATATTTGGCTTGACGAGTTATTTTCAAATATTCATAACTTCGGTTCTATTAAAGATAGAAACGTTCACTTTTTTTTATTTTAAAGTTAAAAGATGTTAGTTTACAAAAAAATAAAATTAAATAAAAGTTATTAACAAATTCCTATTGTTATAAACAAATAAAACGTCCAAATCGATCTTTAGTTGCTGCCTCACCCACGAAATGAGTTTTGAGTATGACCATCGTATTCTGCGTTTCATTTCCTATAAAAAACGTATTTTTAATTAATGGAGAAAATTGTTTTACTGTTAGAAATAAATTAATTTATCAAGCGCGGGACGAAAAAAAATTCCATATATAGGTCATTCTTTTACATACCGAACGGATTAAAAGATATACTTGTTCGAGGATATTTTCTTTTTTTTTTAGGGGAAATAGAGCGGATCTTAATTTCGAGAAGTCCGTGATTTCTGGCTTGAAGACTTATTTTCAAAGATTCATAACTTTGGTAGTCTATCTTTACATTTTATCTGTTTTATTTTAAAGCATAAAAATTATTATTTATAAAAGTTATTAACAAATTGCTATTGTTATAAACAAATAAAATGTTAAAATCGATTTTTTGTCATTATTTAGCAAAAATAAAGAGTGTTTAGTATGACCATCGTATTCTACGTTCAATTTTCGATAAAAAACGAATATTTAATTAACGGAGAAATGAGTTTTGAGTTTTAACGCTATTCTGTAAACCATTACTTAAAAATGAGTAAATTTTTTACTGTTTTGATTTAAATCCTTTGGAGTCAATTTTATTTTCGTTTATTAAAAGCTATGAATACAAATGAATTCAGTACTAATTGTGCAAATCTGGTCAAACACTTAGAAATGGATATTGAAGACTCCACGTTCAAAAATAAACTTTCTTTTTTAAGATATATTTTAGCAGATAATTATACTATTATAGAGAATTTGGAATTTATTTTAGAAATGGATTTGGAAGAATTATGTATGTATCTAAATGTATACATCGTTCATAGAATAATGTTAACAATACAAATTACCGTTGCTCATTGTGAACGGTCGTTTTCAAAACTGAAATTAATTGAAAATTATCTACGGTCTACAATATCATAAGAAAGACTTTCTGAATTAGCAATACTGACAATTGAAAATGCAACACACAAAACAATTAATTATAATTACATAATTAATGAATTTGCCAGCAAAAAGCTAGGAAAATTCCTTTATAATTACTACATATTTTTTTTTAAGTAAAACATAATAAAAATGAATTCAATAACATTAAAAAAAAAATTTTTAGTGTCTGCATAGGGCCCCATAAAGATACAATACGAGGTTGTGCACTGGGCCTCTAAAAGTTACACTACGGCGCTGATCAACTGTAATAAAGCGCTAAAGATTGGGCTACCACTGAAAAATTAAAACAAAATTGTAAAGATAAATGTTTTTACTCACTTTTATTTAAAGGCTTTGTGCGAACTCACGAAATAATGACAGATGACAACTATTAACTGTCAAAATTTTGTCTTTTGGAATTTATATTATTTATTTATTTATTTATTTATTTCGTTTTAATTATACATTTATATTATTATTCATATTACAATTACAATTATATTATTAAACATAATAAAACGAAATTTGAATCATATTTTAGCTTAGAGTTGGCTAGTGGCATGTGATACATCTTTAATAATTGTGTAAATAGATGCGTTGTGGGGTACAACAATCAACCTATTCATATATAATTGTTTAAGCATAATTTATTTAATGGTAAATTTAGAAAAACACTTTCAAACACGACAAAAAAATGAAATAATGGGAGTTAAGGGAAAAGAAAATCGATATTCGAGGAGCTGAAAAGAAATTTTTTTAGATTTTGTAGAAAGAGTTTGGGAGAGGGGTTGTTTGCTTTAATTTCAGATGGTATTTTGTTGAACACAAAAGGTGCAGTTACAAGGAAGTATTTTTTGAAGTGGATTTTATAAAACTTAGGAATTGAGCAGACACAGCATATTCACCATAACGAAACGTCAAAATTTGGAATAGCTTTTTAGCATCATCAAATTGTGACAGTAGGCATAACAAATTATTTCAGAAGGAACAACAATTTATTACAGAAGTTTTTTTAAGTGCCAAAGTAATATTTATATTAGCATACATATATTATATATATTTATTAACAGCAAACATAAAAATTAAAAAGTTTAAGTCAAAATTTTGTTTTTACGAATTTCAGCTTTACCAAAAACTTTGTTCTGTTAAATATTTGTGAGTTCGCACAAAGCCAAATTGTGTTTTTTTTGACAGCTATGTTGGCTTCTGTTTTGTTATCAATGTTCATCAAGTTCCCATTAGATGAATAACGTGATCTACGCAAGTGAAAAAGTCGAGATTTGAACTTGACCATTTTTGATTTTTCTGAAACTTGGCATATAAGTAGTATGGACAAATTAAAAAATACAGCTTATTTTAAAATTTTTTTAAAGTGCATAGTTTGAGCATAGGGGGCACCCCAACATGCATGCAACATTTTTTCGAACTTCAGTGGTTTAACATTTTTGTTGATACAAATAATGAACAATTGGAATTTTAGACGGACGTAAAATCTTTAAAAGTAAATATCTCAAGAACACGAATTAACGCCTCTTTGTAAATTTGCAATATTTTAGAGTAAAAATAGAACTATTTTCAGGAAAAAAATTAATTAAATCCGAATTGATTTTCAACCCTAGCGCCATCTTTAAAAAAGTTTTTTTAATATTTTTATTTAAAAATTAATTACAAAAACAATTAATTAATTTTTTTTCAAACGACTAACTAATCATCTATCAAACAAAAAAAAGTTTCCTGAAATCGGTATAGCCGTTCTTGAGCAATTTAATTTCAAAGTTACATCGGATTGGCAGAATTTTCATTTTTCATGCATGTTGGGGTGCACCCTATGCTCAAACCACGCACTTTAAAAAAATTTTAAAATAAGTCGTATTTTTAATTTTGTCCATACTACTTATATGCCAAGTTTCAGGAAAATCAAAAATGGTCAAGTTTTCACAACTCGGTCTAGAACACGTTTTTCTCCATTATGGGATTAGATTAAATTTAAAAAACAAGTTTGTTTAATCTGTCTGTACGCGTTTCTAAAATTTTAGTCCAAAAATTTAAAAAAATTCACCTTTTGAATTATTTTTTCTCCGTCTATAAAAGCTTCAACAATTACATGAAAAATCGTACAATCTGAATGGCCAATTTCCCGCATGAGAATTTTGCTAATAGAAGTTATATCATTATATTCGAGGACAAATTACACATTTTTGACATTTGTATATCTATATGGTAAATCAGGCTTAAACTGTAAGACTAGTAATAAATATAAAAATCAAAGTATGACATTTTTAAACCTTTACGTCATTACTCATTTATTTATGCTAGTTAATCTATCAGTTAGTAGAATGCGCTGGAGTAAGTCAAAAGAAACTATGTATTGTATTTGTATAAAGATATTTTTTGTTCTGGTTCGGTCCCAAAAGCGCTACAGATAAGGAAAAAATCACAAACATATTTATATAGGATTACATAGGATACAATTGAACAATATTAATTTGTTTATAAAGTATTATTTGCTATATATTAAGCATATTAGATAAAATATAATTCTTAAGTAGCTCATAAAAAACACGAAAATTGCGATATTTTCCATACAACGTTTGGAACTTTTAAACAATTTTTATTTCGCTTTTGTGACCTACGATATTTAGTAACTAATACTTCATAAACAAACTTAAATCGCTTAATAAAATGAAAAGTTTCATATAACAATTTTTAAAATGATTATAGTTTGGTATGAAAGCCTATGTAACTTTTTGAAATGTTTTTTCTTAGCTCTCATTTGTAGTGCCTTAAAAAAAAAATAATAAATCCGGATCAGGTGATGCTACTCGATGAGTTGCCAAGGCGATGATAATTCTTGGATTTGATGCAGATGATGTCTTTGATGCGAAAGATGAGATGGAGTTGTCAGACGATGAAACTTGATGATAATTTTTCTATATTATTCTAGAACTTCATATATAACAATACAATACAATATATACGTAGAGAACGAAATATCAAAGTTTTTTAAAGTCGACTCCGGTTTAAGACAAGGTGATGCTATCTCACCTATACTTTTTAATTTAGCCTTGGAATATGTGTGCCGTCAAAAGAAACTACCGACTAACAACAATATCTTGTCAATAAACTCAGTACAGATGATCGCATACTTTCTTTCCCATACTTTTTACTCAATTAAACCTCTCCTTGGATCACCGTATGTATCAACTAACACCAAGCTCAAGTTATACAAGACATTGATTAGACCGGTTGTGATGTATGAGTCACAAACGTGGACCCTTACTCAAAATGACGAATCGCATTTATCTGTATTTGAGCGTAAGATCCTACGCTACATTTTTGGTCCACTTAAGACAGACGATGGAGAGTATAGAACATAGATCCCGATATAACTTTGAGATCAGAGACCTTCTTGAGGGTAATAGGGTAATAATAGGCTGCAGCCGTTCTAATAGGATTGCTTGGTTTGGGCATGTTCTACAAGCCGATTCACAGTCTGGAATTATTAGAAAAATGTACGTTAGTACCCCAGGGAGTGGGCGACCGCGAGGTAGACCACGACTACAATGGGAGACTGACGTAATAAACGACCTTAAAAACATCGGCTGCCATGGTAATTATGTCGCTGTTGCGAATGACGGTGGTGAATATTCAAAGCAGATTAGCCTGGCAACGCTCCTATATGGAGCATGAACGCCGTTTAAATAAAAAAAACGTTATGAATATTAAGGTGGTCTCCACCAATGGAATATATAACACTATGAAGTGCGAAAAGAAACTTTTGTTTTCAATTATTATTGTGGAATTATTTATTATTGTGTCACTAAAGTTTATCGCCACAGAATTTCACATGTAACACAAGTTCAAAAATATACTATATAATTTAAAAATGTATATTTAAAAAATAAACAAAATTGAATGGGATAGCCCAATGGCAACAAAGAAAAATTCTTTGTTTTAATTAGTTTTTATTTGGTTTAAATTTAATTAGGGATCTTCTTTCTAATATCTAAATTTTTTTTACTAGTTAAAATTGTTTTATATTCAACATTTAATTTTTAAAACGCCGGCTGGCCTCAAAATCTTAATGCTTTTTTTAATATCATTAACACAATTAAAAAATAAATTAATATCAACCGATTTGATTGTATTCATTATCAAATTAAATTTGATTTTTTTCATTCTTAATATGATCGGAATATAAAAACCCGACGTATATCTCTCTCTTTTCCTGCCTCCTCCTTCATGTGTATAATAAATTCGATATTCGAAAAAAATGTCTATCTACGCATACCAACCAATTCAAAATTGTTTTAAAAAGAACAAAATGTGTCGTTACAACCAACTTGACTCAGTTACTTTATACGAATAATAAAGTAAAACATTCATCGTTTGAAATTTGACTCAGAAAGAACGACAACAGCAGGAATAAGTTTGAGAACACTGAATTAACTTTAAACAACGCGATTACCTGAGATCAGGGATTGAACAGAAACTGATAAATAGGTTAAAAACGAATTCCAACGCACACCAAATCTATGATAAGATTGTCGTGGAACGCTAGACTTCATAGTGTTATCCATCAGAATTATTAGATTCCTGATATAAATCAGAAATAAAAATAGACTGAACCTCAATGAATAAGCAGAAAAGAGATTGATGAAACTCTCTGTCATGAACGTTCAGCTACGATCTGAAATTGCATGCGTGGACACAAAATCTGGTTCGAGGCCTTCGTGTTTTTGCAGGTATCACAAGACACAACATAATTGTGAACTTGTGACGCCATACTAGGCCAGTAGTATAGACGTCGGAGCACTTGCAACTTCTTCTTTACACCTCCATGATTGACAGTACTATCATCATGATGTCTCTTGATCATTTTCAATGTTAAAGTTTTTGGTACCCAGAACTTCCACACATTTCAGGACTTAAAGTCGGATTTCAATATTCTGTTCGAAGGCCATTTTTACTAACAATCAAACAAACCTAAATAGCATGCTTCTTTTAAAACAAAATTATTTTTGGTAAGGCTAATTGTTAACCCGGCTGCTTTTAACATCTGGCACTTTAGAGAGAAGTTCTAAGTGCACCTGGAACGTTGAAGATACTACCAATAAGTCATCCAAATAAACGAAGATATCCCAGGTAACAATTTAATCTAGGTAATCATTGAGTAAAGCTTTAAAAAAGGAATTTAAAATGGAAGGGGAAATTTAAAATTCTTGAACTATGCATGAGAAAAGTTTTATACAAGCTCTACTGAAGGAGAAAAGGCGCATGAAAAAATATTCTTTATTCAAGAAGACATATATAATGCTTTGTACATGTTTTATATAAGTGTTTGAATAAAGTTGTACAAAAGTTGTTATTCAAGGCTTATTCAAATACTGTCAAAATGATACTTGAATAAAGTGCTTGATTAAATCTTTTCTCAAGAGAATTACTCAGTGCCTATTCAAGAAGCGATGCCACTGAAAAAAAATTGGTGATTGTTTCCTTTAGTTATTTTGGTTAGTTGGCGCATTAAACTCCTTTTTTTTTGTATATTGCCGCTATAGAGTTAATCTTTTATCGGAAATTACAATTTATTTTACATATTTCGCATCTTTATAAACGCCTGTAGCAGGGACCTTTGATTCTCCAGGACCGTACGCTATCCACTTCTCTATTTAGCAGCTGTCATAAAGAAAATTGAAACTAAATCACTATTGTTTAACAAATTATTTGTACACATTTCCAGTTTCGGACCACTACCACGACTATGAATTAATTTTTATTCAAACATTTTGATTGATGCATATAAAATTGTACTAATGGTTTCCTAAAATGAGAATATATGGGTTTTTGTTAAAAATAATATTGGTTATGATTGAGGACAATCTCGAAGTGAAAATAATTCTGCGTATTCATATACGATATCTACGCATGTGTTTCCATTCAATTGTACGGTTAAAAATGGTTAAAGAAAAGAAATAAAATAAAAAAAAGGAAAATAAAATTCATAAATAAAAACGTGCCTGGCAGGAATCGAACACAGACCCTATAACGTCTTCCTCATCGTTTACCCTTACGCACTCGTTCATTAAATCAATTTCCACGACAGGAATAAAACGTTACTCAATACAGAATAAAAGTATTACTCAAGCTTCGTAAGGGGTATAGTATGCTGTGATCGGCATTACTTTCAGTTGCGCAATTTGGCTGGTTAATAAATAAATGTTAAATGATCGTATTAAATAAACGTGCTACGTTATATTTTCCATAAGTCAGTTGCAATCTGTTGCAAGTTTTTATATAATTTTTTCTTAAGCGAATTGCGCACAATATGGCGATTACATACATTTAATACAAAAAGGAATTGTATGACAAATTATCATTAGTTTATTTGTTTGTTTACCAACTCAAATCATTATATGAACCATCATCAGAAATGGTAAATCTCAATCATTATATAAACCATCATCAGAAACGTTTGATTAAATGGTTGCGGAATAATGGCAATTACAAATTTCCATTGACGAAAATATCTCTAACATTTTGAAATAATCTTTTGTATTAATCAATAATAGTTTGTTAATTTTCTTAAAGATTTGTTAACTTTTTAAACACATCGATAAGTGATTTAATAAAAAAACACACAATCGCAAATACACAATCAAAAATATTGACAGATCGATTTGTTGTAAATCTTTTAATATTCATTGAAAACAGCCGTATATAAGAAATACTACTTGAGTAACAATTTTGTTGAATACTACTAAAATTATTATACATAAATAAAGTCGTATACAAGGAACTATCCTTGGGTAAGAATCTTCTTGGATTCTTTCTAAAAGTTGTACTTTAATAAAGGTTTATATAAGGGATTGAATTCTTGAGTAAAAACATCTTGAATACTACCTTAAAAGTTATATGTGAATAAAACCTTATAAAAGGTATTATACTTGAGTAACATTTGCTTGAATATGCCCTAAATATTTATTATTGAATTAAGCTTTACTTAAGGAATTATATAAGAAACTTAGTGAATCTAGTCTTTTACAAGCTTTTTAGGTAAATCTTGAATAATATGGTCTTACACAATGCTTTTTCAAGTTTAGTTGGAATAATTTAAAAAATTTAGGCGAAATTGTTACCTGGGATACTCATAATACTGGTAAGGAATCGCCTTAGGCATCAGCCGACACATTGTCCTGGGTACATTGCACATTTCAAAAGGCATAACCTTGAACTGATACAATGGTCTCACAGGTACTGTGAAGACTGTTTTATCTCTGGATGCTACGTACTATTTAAACAACCAAATAGGCCATCAATCAAGGGAAGGCGGTAAGCGTTTTTCTTGGTCAGAGAATTTACAGGACAGGAGTCTAAACATAACAAGTTCTTACCAGAACTCTTCTGAATCAACACCACTGGTGAACACCAGGTACTGTTCGAGTCTTCGATCACGCTCATTTGAAGCATTCGGTCAAGTTTGGCATAGGTCTTTAGTTGAACAGCCAGCGACGTGGTATAATGCCTGTGTCTAACAGGACCATTTTCGCCAACATCGATAACATGTTCAACCAAAGAAGTCTTTCTAAGACCGGAGACTTTAAAGGACGGGAAAGAATCTTTGATCTTCTCGAGTTCCTGAAACTAAGGTAATTTATGTTACCAGACTCCTCCCGTATCAGTTCACTGACAAACGAAGGAACAATACCAAAAGCCTCCCAGAAATCGATCGCTAGGTAGAGCTCCTCACGCAACCCAGGAACAATATGGAATTACATGGGTTTAGTACTTCTGTAAACTGCATGATGTAAGCTTACAGTAATGTATACCGACAAACTTTAACAACTTCGAGGAATTTCTTCCCAAAATACTAATAGTGACTCTACTATATAAATGTCCTAAAATGTTTTTATTAATAAATGCGGTCGAGGCTGTTTAATACATGAAATAATCGATAAAACACACGCTTTTGCAAACATTTTACGCAACCTCCAATAATGGCAACAACGTTGAAGGCGCCGAAAATAAGTTTCATGAAACTGATGTAGTCTGCTTAAAGCTGCATACATTCTCTTTCCGTTGTGGTAGGTCTGATTCGACCTGAATGTTTTTCATCAGTTTTTGGTACTGTTATATATTGACCCAGGGGTACTATTCCCGATAGCCACACTCCCGGTCTGTAATTTAAATCCGGATGGCAATCGAAACAATAACGGTATATCACATCGAGTTTGTGACACTTCCAACGATACAATTTGATTTGCGTCATGAAGACAATCGAGGGTCCGATGTCCAATTTTACGACAACAGATTATTTAACACGTAGATGTTGATGGATCCGGTTGAGCAGATGTTGACGTCATAATAGGCCTTTGCAGCCCACGAACCGGCCTGGAATCATAAGCTTCCAACTATGTATAGAGGATTCTGTTTTGTTCAACAGAAAAATTCTCCATTTGTTGTGGCTCGCTGATTCTTAAACCTGTATACCTATAGTTTTAGCTGGTGCAGACTATAATCTTTCAAACTTCTGACATAGCGTTTGAAGTTTGTCCATTGATGTTATGTTGGCCACATAATTTTTGAGAGCCGCACTCAAATTTCGAGCAAACCTGTGTCAAAACAAGGAAAAAATAAAAAAACAAACACATCATCTACGTCTTGATTCGATTTTCCACCATAGCTAAAAAGTTTTTGATATCAATAAAAAATGTTTCTTGTTATATATGACGTAATTGACGCCTAAGCTTGTTCGACAGTTTATAACTTTTAAAGAGCATTTCTAATTGAAATTATGTCATTTTTCGCGGAAAGTTCAATCTTTCAAATCTTTTTTTGACCATTTTGACCAATTGATACCAATTTGTTCGTCAACAAGAAATATAAATTCGAACATGTAGGATTGGTTTAAATTGTTGTTTTAAATTTAAAGAAAAAAACATAAAAATAAACAATAAATTTAATAATAAATAATTGTTTAATAACAAATGTATACGATTGTGTGGTTTGAATTTAAATTACTAATTAAATTTAAATTTAGATTAATTTCGTGTTGAATAAAGCAAACGTATGTAAATAAAATTAATTGATTTATGAGATGCCTATTAAAACAAATTTAATTAGAACAACTTCTATATACATAAAAAAGAAAATGATATATAGTTAGCTCATCACTAATTTAAATTTGAGAAGAAGAAGTAGGTAACATTAGTATTGAATTTGAAATACAATTTGGAAAAAAGAAATTAATGTTATCCAACCGGAAATTTATTAATGACGGACAAAATGTAAATTTCTGAAATTAAACTATTCCTTAGAACTAAAATTTAACTTTTCCAAGATATGACTTTTCTAAAGAAAAAAAAAACGAATTGTTGCCTAACAATACTCAATAGATTGAAGGAATTGAAATCGATATTCTTCAATTGTCACCGTTTCGTTTAAAACTTTAAGTTTAAATATAAAAATATATATTTTCACAATATTTATTATATGTGTATTTCACCTATTTTTATCCAGTACAAAATCTATATTTGTTTAAGGTCACGTATAGCATTAACGTGTATAACATTTCATCGTATCTTTTAGTAGATTATTATTATTTGTTTTATTGTCAATTTTCTTTATTTACCTGTCGTTTAAGAATTAACAGTTTATTCCAATTTAGTTTTAGTATTAAGTTATCTATTATTATTATATGGTTATGAAATAAATGTAGTTGAAAAAGCAAAGAAAATTGAGCACCGTGTTAAATAAATTTTGCTATTATTGGATTGGTATAACAAATCAAATCTGATATTTTGCTTCAATAAAACTTGTTTGACAATCAATTAAACTTGTTTGACAAGTTTTTTAATTTTCCTAGAAATGGAAGTGTAATAATATTGCTACGATTACGTTATAATCCGAAATAAAAGTCTGCACTATTAAAAATAAATATTGACACATGTTTCAACCATAATTCGAATTTGTCTTACTCTCAATTCGATAAATGTATTTCCCTAATCTCCTTCTGGATTCGATCACTAATAATTAGGAAGCAAAAACACCAGGTTTTATTAAGCATTCCACAACTTTATTGTTTCACAACAACAGGAAAACAGTACAGCAAACAATATTCCTATCAGAATATTCTTTCAATAGTTTTTATGAAACTCCAACGGTTGGTTGTAGAAAGTTCCAGTATAATACACAAGATATTTCTATTAAATAACACTCATACATTTATTTACGAAAAATAATTTACTTCTTTTTACATGGTTTTATATTCACGATACACCGTTTCGTTTACAATTATTCTGTCTAAAAAAATCTGCTTAAACCTCCTTTAAATCTGAAAAAATCGATCAACCAATTGTTATTCTAAACAAAACATCTTAAATTCAGATTTTTCCTTTAAACAAAATAAGAAATATTTTTTGTTTGTCCCTTAACTAACTGTAAATACAACTACAATAACATGCGTTTTATTCATTTGTATTTTTCTTTTTAATAGTATCATCGTTCTGAATATGCTATCAGGGATGCCCAGAAATCATGGAAGAGATGGCCAAAAATTTACAAGAACAAAAATGACTGGCCGCACGGAAAAAAAAATAAATAAACAGTATAAATTATGTTAAGATTTTTTATTCAAATTAAGTCGCGAACATTATATTCTTGTGTAGTATTACTAATTCTTAGTTCGTTTTTCAAATGAATGTCAGTTAGTCTATTTCTATAGGAATTTGTTAGGAATATTTAAGTTTGAATTTAGTACGTACCAAAATATTGTACTGTTTTAAACGGAACTTATTATTATTGTGGTATTTGCTATTTTTATAATATTTTTATAGGCCGCATCAAATCATAAAACTGGCCGCATGCGGCCAGATGGCCGCAGTTTGGGCACCGCTGTGCTATAGAGTATAGGATATTTCATTTATGTTAAATAAAATAGAATTTTAGGTTGTATTTTGTTATGATTTTGGTATAACAGTAACAATACCTCCACTTAAGCCTGTTCGTCCCGAACAAAATCGAACTCTCCTTTGAATAAAGCCAACCTTTTCAAATGCACATTTTTGGCCTTACCTCGATGAACTTTTTTAATTCTATAAACCACGTTATTCCACTTGGTTATAATTTTGTAAGGTCCTTCCTATGCAGCTTGGTGTTTTGAGGTGCATGGTGATTTGAGGTCACCATGTAGTCTTAAATCACTTCCAAAAATAGTTCGAGCTTGTGTCTTGGGCGTGATTTCATGAACTGCTGATCGGTATGCCATCAAAAATAAAGGAATATGGTGATCTCAGTTACGTTGGTTCTTACTAACCACTTTAGCTAGAAATTCCTCCAAATTAGTATTGAATATCTCCACTATGCTTTCTGACTGTGAGCCTCGTTTTGTTGATTCCGATTTGGCAAATCGCCTGGAATACAGCTGACTCAAAGTTCTGTCCCTGGTTGGTGTGGATCTCCATAGGAACTCCATAGCGGGTGATCCAGTTATTAATCACGCAGCTTCAGCGATGATGGTTGCTTCCTGGTTAGGTATCGCGCACTTCCAGGCACCTACTGAAGTAGTCCATGATCACATTGTTGTAGTTTTGCAAAAATTTTATTAATCCCAGGATGACCTCCACTCGTTCTTTCGTGCGATGCTCCTTTAATACAGCTGTTATTTTCCTTTTTGGAACCACTGGTTTCCCTTTTTATTTTACCATCTAAACTCTCCCATGCTCTCTTTAAATATCCATTCTGTAAATAGAGAATATCCATTGCGCCTAGTACACCTTCAAAATCCGAGTTTTATCGGCGATTTCTCCCCATGCTATTTTACAACCCCTCACACACCCCCTTGAATTAGATGATAGATGCAAGAGCCGAATTTTCTAATTGATGTCTCCTTGTGGCGCCGGCAGTCCACTCATCATCAGGTAGCACTTGTAGTAATTGTACATCGATGAAAGTCATCCGTTTTCGATGTACTAAAATTTCTTATAAATAATCCATCATAACACAATCCTAAAATAAAACTGTTTAGTTTTTCAATGATAAGATCTCGTGCAAAAATGAAGAACACACTAAAAACAACAACTACAAAAACTAAGATTTTAGTTGTGACAACTAAATGTATCAGTTCATCAAACCAAATGAAACAATATATCAATTTCAAAACTGATGAACTTTTAACAACAACAATTATGTAAATTTGTTTATTACGTTATTTAAAAAGAATGAAGAAAAACAGAAGTATTTCACGCAAATGTTGTTTTGTTTATGTTCAACGATTTCTCAAAAACGGTTCATTCGATTTAAATGGCTTTAATTTGTTTTCTGTTAAGGTAGACTTTGAGGTAGTCCCACATATTTTCAGGGTTTCGTACTTTGGAAAAGTAAAAAGGGTACCCTATTGGTGAGACTTCTGAGAATTTCTACATAGTCGATTGATTATCTTACAAACAATAAGTGTTATCAACTTGAAATTTTCTAGTTATAAAATGTATTTGTCCACACCTACTAAAAACAAAAAAATTGCAAATATTTGTTTGTATCTGTATTTCATCGACATAGATTAGAGATAGTAAAACAAAAGCTTTTTTATGGTAACGAGTTTGAATTAGAAAAATCGAAAAAGATTGAAATATTTCATAAAAGAAATTCAATAAACTATCGGTTATAGAGAATTTTGTAAAGATTGAACGAGAACTATAGCGATCGGTTCATCACTTGAAATGTTATTTGGAGGGGATTGGGAGTAGAAATTTTGAAAAAAATTATTTTTGACCTTGACAAGTGTCATATGAAAGGTGAATTTTTTTAGTCTAAATCAATTTTTTTTGTAATTTTCAAAATAACAGTTTTCGACTTATTTTCAAAAATTTGAAAATATTTTCCTGTCTCTACCACCGGGTTAACGTCGAACATTAAAAAAGAAAAAAAATTCACGGTTAAAGAAAATGTTGTAAAGATTGAACGAAAACTATAGCGGCATGCTCATCGTTCGAAATGTTATTTGGAAGGGGTTGGGAGTGGAAATTTTGAAAAAAAAACTATTTTTGACCTTAACGAGTGGGGTGTCATATGAAAGGTTATTTTTTTCTAGTCCAAAACAATTTTTGTTGTAATTTTCGAAAGTACAGTTTTCGACTTATTTTCAAAAATGTGAAATTTTTTTCCTGTTCCCAATAACTTCGAACAGTACAAAAGAAAACATTTGAAAAAATTCACGGTTATAGGAATTGTTGTAAAGATCGAATGAAAAATATAGCAGTCGGCTCATCATTTGAAATGTTATTTGGAAGGGGTTGGGAGTAGAAATTTCGAAAAAAAATTATTTTTGACCTTGATGAGTGAATTTTCTTCTAACCCCAAACAATTTTTCTTGTAATTTTTAAAAGCTCAATTTTCGGCTTATTTTTAAAAATGTGAAAACTTTTTTTAACTTCGAATATTACAAAAGAAAAAAATTAAAAACTATATCAGTTGACTCATCATTTGAAATGTTATTTGGAGGGGGTTGAGAGTGGAAATTTTGAAAAAAAATTATTTTTGACCTTAACGAGTAGGGTGTCCTATGAGCGGTGAGTTTTCTGTACGGAGTCAATGAGTAACTCTGGAGAAAGTTGTGGTAGAAAAATTATCGACTAAATCTCAATCAAATTCATCATAAAATGTTGACGGAAAAAAATATTGTATAATACACGCCGTTGCTTTTTCGATTTCGAAATAAATATTTTCTACGGCCTTAAATCGTTTCATCGTTTTCTCAAATTAATTAATCCTTTTTTATTTATTTAAAGACTCGCTATGACTGGGCTAGCGAATCTTAAACTCAACTTTACTTTCAAAAATTGTTTTCAAAATAATCGACGGTATCAGACAGATAAACCTACTCCGAAGTCTCACCAATACCGAAAGAAATTTCCTTGTCAACCGAATGTTCCTTGTTACACAGACTTCAAAACACGGTTGTCCAGTTCCATCTAACGTGATGAAATATGAAGATAAAACAACTGAATTTGATTTCAATGTAACAGTGATCTTTCCATTGGCAAAAAATGAAGTTGTAGTGACTATTTTTTTCGGTAGTGAGTCATATTTTTAACAAATAGAATCTTACTATTTGATGACTGGTTATTCAAAGTATTCCAAACATCACATAGCTTGTAACGGTGTTCTTAGCAATAGTTAAAACTTAAAACCCTTACGTTGATCATACATACGGGGCTTACTATTTGATATCGACCTCGTAACTATGAATACGCCCCTAGTTGTTATCCAAAATATTAATTTTGTTTGGTGGTCGTAACTTCAAAGTTGCTGTCAGCTCGATTTTATCGACCAGTTTTAACGTTAAGAAGCAATTATGCTAACAAAACGCCTTAAATAGGAACAAGTGGAACATTTAGACCCTATCCTTCATCATATGTCTCATTTTGGAGGCTAATGTTAAATTAACAAAACGTCAAAGTGTGATAACCTTGAAATCAGTAAGAATGGCAATAAATTAAATGTCTTCATCCCAACCAGTAATAGACATAATGGAATGGACATTTCATGAAACTTAATTTATTTTAAATATTCTCTAAACATTTTAAATAAAAAGATTCATAATTGCTAGACCTGCAGTATATATATATAATCAGGTCAGGTCAGTTGGTAACTGTGACGGCAATAAATAACTAGTAACCTAACCACATAACTAACTACATATAAACATTTACCAACCTCTAGCGTCAACTCAATAAGAACCGGTTTTTTTTTTGAAAACCTATCGTTGTCTGTGTTCATAATACCACCGCTGGACTCACTCGATGATATAAAATAAAACAATTTCTGTCATCTGTGACTTCATCTAATCGACGTAACTGTAGACTTTAATTAACTTTTTATATTGACGTGTGGAAGGTCACATAATAATTGGTTTCTATAAGTGATCATTTATACAAACGTTAGAAATTGTCCCAGTTGAATTCAACCTCCACGGAGCAACAACCAAGTTAGATTTATCAACAAAAGATCAACAAAAATTAGATTTAAAATAAAAACGTCGTTTTCATTCATTTCTGATTTTAATTTAGGTCGTTAATTAATAAAATACTAATTTTTATAACTCTCAATAAAATCAGGTTCGTAATAATTACCTCAGGTAATTCGTATCTCTGTTAAAACAATTATGAAAAATCACATTTGCATTTAACTTCACTTTTTAATTCTTATACGTATTCTGGTTGCTTGTTTATTTTGTATATACATACATACATACAAAAATAATAAAATTATTTCCTTGTGAGTGAGTTAAAATTTAAATATTTTCTCACCATTAATAATTGTCTTAAATAAATATGTTAAATAATAAAATTTTCTTTTGTACTTTATAATCTTAACACGTAAGAAGAAGTTACAGTAATGATGAAAAAAGATTATTTAATAGAAACTTAAACATTCATCATGTTATGTTTGTTCGGAAGAGATTTTACAGATACAGAAATTTAAATATACAAAATATATTTTTTTTTCAATACAGACTAACCTAAAATTACCAGTTTTTTAACTGATTAATGTAGAATGTTTACCTAGGTAGCAGCAACGTAATGACTTTATTACGCACCAATGGGTAAGGCTACGTACAGAGTGAAAGCTGTGAGCGGTGCTGTGCGCAAAGCGGTGTTGAAAGCGTAGACAGCTTCAAAACTGCACGCGTATAATCAAATGAGAGTGTTCACAGTAAAGCGAAGCTGTTTGCGGTGCGTAACTGTTCTGTGCAGTTTTTGTAGCTGAATAGCATGCGTTTGATTGTTTTTGTATGATATAATAGACAATTCAACTCACTAAATAAAGTTTCTATAAGTTCCAATAAAAACGCTTCATTTACTATTTTTTAACAAATCAAAACGAATTGTATCGATTATTTTTCTCTGGTGGGAAGGAACAGCGAATTATAGTGACTATTTTCGGCTTACTTAATATATTAATCTAAAACTAGAGATATTGAGATAATTTTTTTTTTCTTAATGAGATAATTTTTTTTTTATTTATAATTTTGTTTAAAAGATAATTATTAGTTTTTAAATAAAATTGTTTCCACAAATTATTCAATAATACAAAATTATGTAAAAATACAATTTGCAAATAATAAAAATGTCCGTTTTCATTCATAAATGATTGCATGTTTATGTTTATTTGTCAAAAATAAATTACAAATTTATAACATTTATGCGCCTACTAAGATGAAATAATATTTAATTTTGTTAGAAGAAAAAATGACAACAAAGGATTATGTTGAATGAAATAATGTTACTATTTCTGTTCGTTAAATTGTCTGCTAAATACAACTCGTCACCAAATTATTGGTCGATTATTTTTCAACATTTGAGGTTAAAATTTTAAATAAAAAAACCTCAAATGAAATTCGTAGTAGTGATTATTAGAGATGTGATGATATTTAGGTAGCAGCTACTTTTTCACTGTTACTCAAAAGTAGCAATCACTGCCTGTTACTAAATATTTAAAGTAGCAGCTCCTATTATTTTGTTCGCTGTGAATTTTTGAAACTAAAAGTAAAGTAAAGTATTTTAAAGTAAAAATACAACAAGAACAGGAAAATAAAATCACTTTGATTTCTAAAAGTAACAGTTCCTATTATTTGGTCGCTGTGATTCAGACTGCTACTTTAGTATTTTTTTCTTTTAAAATAAAAATACGAACAAGAAAAGAACAGGAAAATAAAATCACTGTGATTTCTAAAAGTAACAGTTCCTATTATTTGGTCGCTGTGATTTAGACTGCTACCTGCTACTTTAGTATTTTTTTCTTTTAAAATAAAAATACGAATAAGAAAAGAACAGAAAAATAAAATCACTGTGATTTCTAAAAGTAACAGTTCCTATTATTTGGTCGCTGTGATTTAGACTGCTACCTGCTACTTTAGTTTTTTTTTCTTTTAAAATAAAAATACGAACAAGGAACAGGAAAATAAAAAAATCGCTGTGATTTCTTTGATATCACTAAAAACATTGATATTTAAGTAGCAGTGATTTTTTGTTCGTATTTTTTTATTTGAAAGGAAAAAATTGCATTTGAATTAGTTTATATTTGAATTAATAGAATAATCAAATTAAAAATACATTGAATGAACTTTATTTTCTTTAAAGATATTTAATACATACAAAAACGTTATTTGATAATATTACATACTTGACTTTGGACTTTTTTCTTTATTTTTTAAAAATCACACCTGTTACTAAAGTCGCTGTTATTTTTCACAGTGATTTGAAAGTAGCAGTAACAGTTTGTAACAGTGACTGAAAAGTAGCAGTTTTGCCCATCTCTAGTGATTATGAAAAATAATCGACTATTATTTGACGACTCGTGATATTATATATGATTATTTTTTTACTGCACATTTGTTGCGAGTTTTTTAATTTTACGTATTTTCAATTGATTCATTTGCAAAAGGTTTTATTTTGTGATAAGACCTAAGAAGTGGTTTTCTAAATAATAGCTTTCACCAGTGCAAATTTAAATGCTTCTATTTTTGTTAGAAATGTGTTATGGAATCAAAAAAATAAAAACAACCACAACCATTAATTTTTCACAAGTAGGCCAGTAATAATAGGAGAAAAAATTAGAGAAAAAAAAAATAATTCGTTACAGCAAACTGACAGTGGGATATTGTAGAACACGATATTGTAAAAGAGGGAAACATAAATCGAACCAGCAGCTGCTATCCGGGGGAGAATGGGGAGGGTTTTTAGGGGTTGAAAGGGGTTTTTCGTGATTTCTGGCTAAACCGTGCATCCTATCAAAAAGAGTTATGCGTAAAAGTTGTAGGGAATAAAAAGATCTACACTTTTTGTACGGACCATTTTTACCCTCACCTCAACATTTTTCGAAAAAAATGCGAAAAACCGATTTTTTTCTTTTTTCTTGTTTTCTTCTACAAAAAAAATTTTATGAAGTTCAAATTTTGGAAAAAGATACCTCCATTTATTGGAAAAAGCCAGCAATTTTTTCGGAGGGAAATATTTAGACGTTGTTGTTAAAATTAATTTTTTTGAAAAAAAAAAAACCAAATTTTTAACTGCGATTCCTCTTAAAACTACGCCTCCTAATGAGTTCAGTTTTGACTCATTTACTCGTTCTTACGTCTATTTTTGATAAGTGGTAAAAAAATGGTACACTGTTATGGAAAAAAAGGCGGGAAAATTGAAAAAACCGAGAAAATCGCTTTTTTTCGTGGTAATTTGCATATTTATCGTTGAATAATCGTTTTTAATTAATAAAATCATTAAAATTTTTAATGATAAACGTAAACGACGATCATTTGGAAATAAATTAATGAATAATTATATGCTTTCGTTACTTTTAGTTTATTTAGGTAACAAAAAAGTAAATTTTATTCTTCAAACATGGCGATCTCAAAAAGTACCTTTTAGTTTTCTTTCATGTTTTTTATATTTTACAGATTTGTTATTTACTTAAAACATACTAAACCTATAAGGACAATTGTTATTTTTTGTTTTTGAGAAAAACACATTTGAATGTAGGTTGATTTTTTTTTGTACTTTGAGCCATACACTAAACCTAAGTTTACTGATTCTATTAAACTTATTTTGGGTTTAGAAGGTACTAAATGAGGTTTAAAGAAGGTACTAAATAAGCTTTTTTTGGGTTTTCTGAAGGTTTAATATTTTACCCAAAACATACTCAAATTACAGACAGACGTTTTGTTCGACGATAAAAACCAATTCGAATTTTTGTTAGCAAAAATATGCCAGTTGCAGATTTTGCTGAAATTTATCAAATAGATAGTGAATTTTCCTTTCAATTACAATAAAAAATTCATATTAAATTAAAATATATCATATATTACTTATCATATATTATAAACTAAAATAAGCATTAAATATTTTAGAAAAATGAAAATTCTGCCAATCCCATGTACTTTCGAAATCAAATTGCTCAAGAACGGCTTTACCAATTTTATCAAACTTTTTTTTTTTTGTAGGTGATTAGTTAATCGTTTGAAAAAAAAAATAATTAATTGTTTTTGTAATTAATTTTTAAATTAAAATATTAAAAAACTTTTTTAAAGTTGGCGCTTGGATTGAAGATCAATTGAAATTTAATTTATTTTTTTTTGTAAAAACAGTTCTATCCTTACTCTAAAATATTACAAATTTACAAGGAGGCTAATATTCGTGTTCTTGAGATATTTAATTTTTAAGATTTTTAGTACGACTGAAATTCTAATTGTTGATTATTTCTTCGAACAATTTTTATCAAGTTCGAAAACGAAAGCATCTAATTATTCATAAATGTATTTCCGAATGATCGTTGGTTACGTAATAATAAAAAAAATAATATGATTTTATTAATTAGTAACAATTATTCAACGATAAATATGCAAATTACCACGAAAAAAGCAATTTTTTCGGTTTTTTCAATTTTCCCGCCTTTTTGTCCATAGATTTATACTTTTTTTACCATTTATCAAAAATAGACGTAAGAACGAGTAAATGAGTTAAAACTGAACTCTTTAGGAGGCGTAGTTTTAAGAGGAATCGCAGTTAAAAATTTGGTTTTTTTTTTCAAAAAAATTAATTTTAACAACAACGTCTAAATATTTCCCTCCGAAAAAATTGCTGGCTTTTTCCAATAAATGGAGGTATCTTTTTCCAAAATTTGAACTTCATAAAATTTTTTTTGTAAAAGAAAACAAGAAAAAAGAAAAAAATCGGTTTTTCGCATTTTTTTCGAAAAATGTTGAGGTGAGGGTAAAAATGGTCCGTACAAAAAGTGTAGATCTTTTTATTCCCTACAACTTTTACATATAACTCTTTTTGATAGGATGCACGGTTTAGCCAGAAATCATGAAAAACCCTTTTCAACCCCTAAAAACCCTCCCCATTCTCCCCCGGATAGCAGCTGCTGGTTCGATTTATGTTTCCCTCTTTTACAATATCGTGTTCTACAATATCCCGCTGTCAGTTTGCTGTAACGAATTTTTTTGTTGTTAAAATACTATTTTTCCTGGCCTAAAGCTGTTATTGGCGTTTTAATAAAATTGGTCCAAATTTTTAATAATTTTGGTTCAATTAAATTAAAATATATCAAATGTTTCTATGGACATTCTAGTGTATTCAAAAAATTTAGTTTTATCCTCCCGAAGTTGAATTTATAACTGATGAAATTCACCTTTGATTTTTCGATCTAAATTGATCTTATGTACACTGAAAAAAACATGTCCTATTTCCAATCGAAATGCAATTGTCTCAACCTCACCGTGCGGTCACATATGGGGAATCAAACTACGAAATTGCTTCAACAATTCTACAATTATAAATCGATGAAGTTGAGACAATCACACGAAATATTTATGTGAAAATAAAATATAGTTCAATTAATTTAATCTCAAACACTTACACTTTAAAATGAAAAATTCATGTTATAAGGCCAAAGAAAATTAAACCCCATTGCAGCTCATTTTAATTCAAAAGTTTCTTCAAGATCTCATGCGCTTGCGTAACGAAAATAACACCTATTTTTCAAAATTTCTTAAAAAATTTAAAAGTAAGATAGCAATTGTTTATACAAATCTCATTATAAATGGCTGACATGATGACAAACAATATGGAAGCTTCACTTCCCTATCAAGGTCACTTGATAGCATTATTTAATCTCATGATATTTGCAAGAGATGATTTTCAGTTTTTTGGAAACCACTAAAAAACGAATGATTTAATTTCGCTAAAGGAGTGAGCTCTAAGTTACACCAAGATACATTGATTGTGACCATTTACGTTAAAATAGACCCATCCGTTGTTGAGAAAGCGTTGGACAAAAATTAATCCACATACAGCGATACATACACACACATACACACACATATAGACATACAGACTGCCAACTAAAAATAGTCTAAACAGCTTTAGGAGGTCATGAAACGTAAAGATATCATAAAAATTCCGATTTCGAAAATCGACCCAAAAACCAGTAACTTCCCATATCGGGAAGTTAATAATAATAAAAAAGTAGTGATATAAATTTCATTTACATTCCGCCAAGCCTAGTTTCTATAGTTTTTTCATAGAAGTTGAAGAAATTTTTTTTCCGGAAGTGCCCAGCCAAAAGTTAGCATGCCGAAGAAATTTTATAAAAACCTTACAAACACACATCATCAAAATAAAAAATTTAAAACTATTGGTAAAACTTATTTAAGTTTTAAAGAAACAGTTGTGCGGGAGACGCCCGATCCCTATTTTGTTCAATTTGGAAAAGAAATACAGAGCTTCCATTTTCGTGTAAACTCGGTTCATATACTAAAGAATCAACAAATTTCCTATCTTTTGAATCATAAACGGGCTCAATCATGCAACCATTCACCTACCCACAGGCAACAGGAAATATAAATAAAAATACAAAATCTTAATTCCACTTCAGATTCTTAATCTACATTACGATATGGAAGTATCAACATTCCCCACAGTATTAACATTTTTTTTACATATATTGACATATATATTAATCTCCCAAAATACGATGTCGGCAATCTATTACCAGTTTTCGATTTTGAAAAGAGCTAAAATATGTATAATTTGGTTAAAAATACATTTCAACAATATCCGTTTGCATATAAGACTTTCAGATGTTGATTTATAAGTTGTATGTGTGGAACTGCTAATCAGTCTACAATGAAGTGTGCCTAAAAGCCCCGAATAGCTTCTTGTTCGGACATGTTCTATTATGATCCGATCAGGGCTTAATAAGGTAAGTAAGTCCTAATAGAGCATTTCCATCCGTCTTCTATCAGACATCATACTTGATTTCACTATTAGGGCACGTTCTATTTCTCCTGATTCGGCCCGGACTGTGAAAACTTATCTCATCTCTAGTAGTAAATGCCGGATCAGATCCGAATGAAATAGAGCTAGCCCTAATAGAGTATTGCTATCCGGCCCCTGTCATAAATCATATATGATTTACCAATTAAGGTATAATTATCAATAAAGTTTCTCAAGATGGACGGGTTCTGGGGCGTAGAAGCACGCGGAACCTAATTCCAACCAAGTACCATTACAACTATTTCGACGAAAGGTGCAAATCTTCCATATCTGAGGAATGTACGCAAGGCTATAACGTGCTATAAACAGACGCTCGAGGTATGGGAGAATGATAGTTAAACCTCTTTGCAGTAAGATCGGGAATATTCCGTCGCCTCCTGGGAATTTGAACGGCTCGAACAATTTGATTGCCCAAATCTTTTTGTTAGGGGAGAATATTGTGTTAGCTAGTTGGTCTGAAACCTTTCTAGTTTCAGAATCCAACGGACCAGATTTTGGTATATTTTTCTCTTCCGAGCTCACCCATGTAGGGCCCTTGTGTGATGAGTCATGAGACGCAAGTGATTTTTGGAGTCGAGCTGCAGCCAGTAGACTGTCCAATTATTCCACAGAGCTCTATCCAACTATTCCTTTTTGATCGTCTGAGTTCTTTGTTGTAGTTAGTAAATAGTAATTGAACCGTTTGGTACTCCGTTCAGGTGTTTGTTCTTTTTGATTTGTTAAACAGCTTGCGAACTTTATTCCTAAATCTCCAAATTGAAATGTCCTTTCTATCATGGCACATCTGTGGTCCTTTTAGTCTTGGTAATTACATCCTGCAGGTGGTTTCCCGCATAGTCGTGCTTCATTGTGGAGTTGATCCTGCCACAATCGCCTACATTTTCCCGAAGATGCACTTTAAAGAGATCCTAATCGGTCTTCCTGTGGCTCCTTAAATTGAGAGTACTCTCCAGTTGGTGTTTTATGTTGAAACACATGAAACACAACTCACATGCGACATCCGCGACATGTCAGTTGCTGATAAAATTCTCGGTGATGTTGTTGCTCAGAGGTAGATCCAGGATCTCGTTTCTGATTGAGTTTCTAAAGGTGAGTTTGCTGCCTTTGTTAGCTATAAACATGGTATTTGTATATAGGATTGCAGCAAAGACTCACCTTTTGTGTTGATATTACTACTACCCCACAAGGTGTGATGAGCATTGACATCGCACGCAATTATTAGGTTGTAGTGTTTATCCTTGCAATGCCGAATCAGCTTGCTTACGTTATCAGATTGCATTTCCTCCTCATCTCCTGGAAAGTAAGCAGATGCTAAAATGAACTTGCGAACTCCGCTATGGGGAAGAAGGATTTCAAACTGCACAGATGTTAAATTTCTGCAAAATAATTCTGTTAAGGAAACTATTTCTAAGCGTTTGTAGAGAACCGCAGTGCTGAGTTTCTCCTGGTCTGGGAAGTATATCAGTTGTAAGTTTTTGTTGGTCGATAGACCTTTTATTTTTTTGCTGTCTGCCTATGGTTCCTGGATGAACATAATATCGTGAGCATACCGTTGGGCAAAGCAGTTTAAATTAGCTGAGGCCATTGCTGACCTGTGCAGGTTAATTTGAACGCAAATTATTGTAGACATTTTTGCAAATGTCGCAAATTTTGTAGACCTCTCAAGACGACTATGGTGGTCAAGCTCGGGCTTTTGGTAAGCTATGCTTTTTGCGTGCCTGTCTTAGTTCCCATGGACGCAACAGTTTGCTCGTTCGGGTTAGGTTGGTGTGTTTGACAGGTGGGTGTTGTGTTCTGATTCAGGAGGATTTGGTTGTCGATGTTCGCAGGTTAGCACTATACACCGAGCTAGAATCACTCCTTACAGAAGCAGACGTGGATGGTTCTTTACTTGCAACCGAAAGCCCAGAAGAAGTGCTACCAGTTACTGACGCATTCTGGGTAGAACTGGATAATACTTCTTCCGGTATCGCAGTTGTAGGCCGGTTTGCAATTCTTGCATGAATCGCACCGAACATCCAGTTTAACCTGAATTTGCAAGTTTTAAGATGTTTCTCGGATGCTGGGTCAGGAATGAAAACCAGCATTACAAGATCATTCTCAACAGTATGCTTCAGGATGGTCCATATTCTCGACCTAATACCCGGATTTTGGGCACCGAGTCGCATTGGAATATTTACTGTTGATTCTCTGGTGCAGTCTGAAAGGTAAGCTATGAGCCTAGAAGGTCAAGGTAACTCGTCCCTTTTTAGCGTACGTACCTGTAACTTCCCGATTATTATCCTCGATACTGTATTTCCAACCCACTGTGCTGATGCATTACAGTTAAGCAGCAACCAACCATGTGGAAGGTAGTTGGAAAGTCTTCAGCAGCGTGGAAAATGGTGGAAGGTGGTTGAAAAGCCTTTATCAGAGATGTACACTTTGATGCGTTTGGCAAAATCGCTAAATTTTGGAGTTGCAATTGTACTTGCCACATTATTTGCAGTGTCCCCTAGCCCATACTGTAGTCGATCGCTGGCAGATGACTTGTGCCGTTTGACACCAGATGTAGCTGTCTGTGAAAAGTCCTACGATGCAACGGATCGGACCCTCGTGCTCCTTTTGTGCCTGTGTCCTTCCTTCTTTCTACTAACTTCATAGCTAACTCTTTCGGTATCCCACTTTTAAGCAGGGTAGACAGGTCAAAGGATTTGGAAAGGGCACAGACTTGTATGATTTCCTCTTAAGAGAGTAGCCTCTATTTAGTCTTTATTTATTACAGCACTCTTGCGCTTTTTGTTTGTGGCAAGAAGTTATTGGGGCTGATTGTCGGATCGAGGCACATCCGGTTCCGAATCACTTAATCCGATATGATTGGACAAGTAGATATTACTTACCTTTTGGTGTACATCCGACGTAATGGTTGCTGCTGACATGTCAGATTTTCTGCTGGATTCTGAGCTACATACGGTCCCGATTGCCGATTCCGGAGTTCAATCAGAATCTTTTGCGAATTGATACTCTTCTTCTTGCGACAGGTCTGACGTGTCAGATAGTCCCTGGGCTCACGGAGTTTTCATGTGATGATTACCACATATTTTATACTTCTTGAGGCGCTAGTCCTTGACGAGACCCGAAAACTTTTGTTCTGCCATTTTCTTCAAATCGGCCGCTTTTTCGTTCGGCAAGCTCCGAAAAATGCCGATTGCCTCTTGTCTTGTAAATTTGCTACCACTTTTTTTTTTAATTGTGGGGGTTGAAAATTTGCTTTAGAACACGAGGGTAAGCTTGTCCGACCAAAATGTGTCTGCTATTGTCGAGTCTAACAACTGACATATGCTATGTTTGGATTGTCGGACTAGACAAAATCGGACAAATTTTTGTCGGACAAGGTTACCCTCGTGTTGTAAAACAAGTTTCCAACGCCCATAGTTAAAAAAAAAAATTACAAGAGCCCGGATAATCGGCATTTTCGTAGTTTGCCGAACTTAAAAGCGGAATCGAGAAAAATGGCAGAACAAAAGTATTCGAACTCGTCAAGGACAGGCGCCTCACGATGTATAAAATATGTGGTAATCATCACATGAAATCGGGGTGGGCCCAGCGACTAAGAGCACTCTTTTGTGGTTCGCTCACAATATGTCATTTCTGACATAACCTTAGAGCTTGGTGAGATAGGTTTACTATCGTCTATCTTAATACTTCTGTTGCCGGAATTAAGATGTGGTGATAAATCAGGCACTATCTTCGAGTTCGACGAACACGAGTTTGCATTAAGTAGGTTTGGTGATGCGTTTAGAGAACCGTCGCTCGTCTTTATTTTGAAGTAAATAATTATCCATACAGGTAAAAAAGGTACGCCACAACAGAGTCCTGTGTTTGCAAAGGCTATATGGAGGACGCCCTTTATCCAGAGTGCCGGATGGATTAACGATCAAGGACGCCCTTGACCATCCTAAGCTATGATCGTATGTGTCTATCTTTGCTTTTGGATTTGATATTGGCTTCGATTCTCACCTAGGACCAAATGGCATGGGTGAACCTACCGTTGTAGCTCCTTAGATCACTGAGTCTTCTGAGTCCGATAGCTGCATCAAAGTGTCAAGTCCCTTCGATAGGGATTAATTGATTTACAATTAATTCGTACTTCCGCACCAAAAAAGTAGAAAAAATGTGGGTCAATAAATTGCTAAAAATTTAAAAATAAACATTCTAATGAGCTATAAATAACTAAAATCGGATTATTTATTTGTTCGTAATCGATAGTCAAAATTACCCATATTTCGCCAACCCGTCTTTGCCACCACCCTGTTACACCTTTTTATGGGCTTTAATCTGTATTTATATTATCCGGAAGACACATGAAAAAATTATTGAAACTGATTGAAACATGGGGGTTTCTTATGCAGATTACTTTCCATTGGATAAACGTAATTCCGAAATCAAGAAGCCCAAGCGGCAGAATTCCCGCTAGAAATAGGTAGATTTCTTGACCAGAAAGAATTGTGTACAAGTAAAATCGGATGTAATGTACCAGATTGGTTTAATTAAACCGAACCAGAATTTTCAAACAAATTTTATAGATCAAATTAAATATATTGATTAACCGAAACTACTTGACCTCTGTAATTCTGAGACAGTTTTTGTTAATGTGATTAAAATCAGTTATAACATATCAAATCCACCAAAGAGCAAATGAATGTTCTATGTAGATTCAAACACAATTACAATATTACCACATAATTTATAGTCAAAAATTACCAAACAATTTTTATTCCAAAAACACTACAAATATCTATCAAGTTTTTACTCGTGTAATTTTTTGGAAAAATAAAATTAAACTAGGTGTAATTGATACTTATGCATCGAAAACATTTCCAAATTTCCAACGAAAATATTTTATTTAAATTCATAAGAAATTACCAACGTAACCTTTATATTTTTTATTTTATTTAATTTGCTATGACGACCCAAAATACAAAACAAAAATAAACAAAACAATAGAAAAGTCTTATTTGAATCGTGTGGATTAAAACAACTTTGTAGAAGTTTAGTATAACGCTTATAAAATTGGAACCTTTAGGGTTAGAAGACTGAAAATCTCTAAGTTTATACTTTAAAAGTTTGTCTAATTTATAACAACCAGTCTAATATATATAAAAACACAAAACTGTATAAAATCAAAATCAACAAGAAAGCTTTCATTAATAGATTGAATGATGATCCACGTCATCATATTCCTCTTGTCCAATAAAACAAATAGCTTGTTCGTTTAAATAGCAACACATTTAATGAAATTTTAGCACTAAATTCTTGAAATATATAATAAGCATCCTGTAACTTTTCACCACCAATTTCAATATTTAACCAAGCTAGGCATAGTTGCATCATCATATTTTTCTTGCATTTTTTTAATGTTTATTTGCGCAAAATCAAGACCATGAATTTTTTTATTGAAACATAGATGCTGAAATGCTAAAACGCTACAAAGGTCCCACAACAACATGCGTTCTAAGGTGTTAATGGACGCAAATATGTTTCTTTTTATATTTTTTTAGAAGGGATAACTAAACAATAAATCCTATCACATATAAAATATGACATAGACCAATATTGCATGATAGGATAGAGAAAATAAAACTAAAATAAGAGATACAAAACTAAAATGGGGATACCAATAATCCAGCTAGTGGCATAATCCTTGATTATGTGACACACTATCTTCCTCAGCCTTACTTTAATGATTCCATTAAATGATTCCTTTAATTCATTAATAAGTTTAATTGCTTACAAAAATTTTCATTTTCTATTTCAGTCTAAGGATTCAAAATTCTAAAATCGATAATGGGTGAAACATGAGTACAGGAGTTTTTCTGGTATGACTAGAAAGGTTTAGTTAAAGATGCCCGATCCTCTCAAATTGAAAAATAAAATTAAATAATTCTCTTGGTTGGTTGAGTTTAATTTGTCTAAAAAAATATCTATGATAATTTTGATTAGACGTAAACATCATAACCAAGCTTCTTAGAGCGCTCTTCTTGCGTTATTCGGCTTATCTTAACGCCTAGCACTCCACTGACTGAGAGGGCACACAAGATTATTTCTGTAGTTTTAAATGGTTCTATGTAACGTTCTAGTAAACGTTAGTTTTTGATTTCTATTAACATTTTAATCTAAATGCTGTTAGATTATCTGTCACATATATGCCGACCTCTTCCTCAACCTAGTTGTAGTCTGTTAGAGCATAATATCTTCTGACATATTAAGACATACAAAACTTTTTCATCCAAATGTAAATAATTTTGTTTCAAACACCATTGAAATGCAACAGCAACCAGCTATCTACCTATTGTTGGTTTTTATGAATTCATAAAAATTCTGAAATACATCTAATCAAAGTCAGAAAACATAGAAGTCATTGTGATTAAAAGATTACTAAAAGAAACTCACAACGAAAATATTAACAGAAGGAGATGTAGTCATTAGAAAATATTTTTATTGATATTGAATTTCACTATGTAGGAAATTACTTTTCGGCTTTGTTTTATGTATAATTATTTTAATTAAACAAATCAATTCAACCGGTTCAAACCTCAGTTTCGTTTCACTTAGTCGAATTTTTGTTTTAAAATTATATCGATCAACAAAACCCTAAATAAAGTTCAATTAGTCATAACATGAAAGAAAGTGAAACGGCTAAACCACAATTGGAAAATAGAATAATAATTACAATAATTTGTTTGTTTGAATTATTAAAAAATTTCTTCAACAAATTTTTATTTAAAAACAAAACATTTATCTTCAATTTTTCTTACATATTTGTTACAATAAATATGAGAAAGTTAATGTGTGCGATTTTATAGGATTAAGATGCTATTTGCATAAGATAAGGTTTTTAATTGAAATTCTTTTTAATTTATTCAAAGTTAATTAACTTTAGAACTACTTGTTTGAACTCTTATTTTTACGACTTTCATTTTTTGATTATATCGATTTGTAATTAATTATTGATTTTTAATTCTTCTCACTATAGGATTCCACAACTCCACTTATCATAGCTGCGGCTGGAGGGCATATGGCATGTGTAGTCGAATTATTAGAACAAGGAGCAGATCCAAACGCAAAACGAACCACAGGTACAACGGCACTGTTTTTTGCCGCACAAGGAGGGCATTTAGAAATAACTCGAATCCTGATTAAATCTGGTGCCATTGTTGATTGCCCATCAATTGACGGAGGAACTCCACTTTTTGTAGCATGTCAAGGTGGACATTTGAATATTGTTAAGGAGTTGTTAAACTCTGGAGCAAATGTACATGCTTATATGAAAGTAAAAATAGATTTTTGTATTAAATGTGAAGTAAGTCTAACTTTTCGTTATTATCACAGGATCATGCAACACCTTTATTCATAGCTGCTCAAAATGGTCATCGTGCTGTTCTTGCATTATTAATTTCAGTTGGTGCACATCCTGATAGATCTCGACATGATGGTGCAACACCATTATGGATAGCATCACAAATGGGACATGATCATATTGTTAAACTTTTGCTACAAAATAATGCTTTTGTGGATAGTGTTCGTTGTGATGGGGCTACACCATTATTTAAAGCAGCACATAAAGGTTATAGTGCGGTGGTACAAGAACTATTAAAATACCAACCAAACTTAGGCTTACTACCGGTAATAATTTATATCTACATCAAAATAAGTTAAATTATTATTGGTTTTTTTATAATTTTAGAATGGAGAAACGGCATTACATGCAGCAGCAATGTTCGGACATTTACCAGTTGTTAAACAGTTAATAGCCGCTGGAGGTAATATTTTAATAAAAAATGAAGAAAATTTAACGCCATTACAAGTTGCGAGAAACCAAAAATATGTTACAGTTATTGAATACTTATCGGATCGTGAAAGTTCACTAAAAAATTTGCCGAAACGAAGAGAAAGTATACCATTAAATGCATCTTAATCGTTAAACCAACTAACGGATTAAAAAAGAACAAATCTAAAATTTTTCAAATAATGGAAAAAAACTCAAGGACATATGTATATAGGATATAGGTGATAGATTTCCTTGGAAACAAAAATATTAGAAAGTAATTTTAAGAAGAGAATGCAAACGATAAAAATAAACTCGCAAAATTAGTCAATTCAAGAGTTTAGTATTGGAACAGAAATTTCAATACTAAAAAAGTAATAATTTTGCTAATTAACAACAAATTGTTGTTGGTAGCAAAAAGAACCCCCAATCCTCCAAAATGCTCAGTGTTTTCAAGTTGACCTCTTATTTTATAAAAGACTGAATCTTCCATCTAACAAAATCGAAGGATAATATGTGTTTGCTCAATTTTATAATTTGGTTTAACAGTATAATACAGTTTATTGTGCCAATCACAATTTTTGTTTAATATTTTAACTAAACTAATAATTTAAATAAAAAACAATCGTTTATACGAAAAAAATATTAACTAAACAAATTAGTTAAATAGTTAGTGCAATAATTACTTTAATAACTTTTTATTTAAATGTTTTAAAAATATAAAAATAAATCGAATGTTTTAAACTTTTAATTATTTCTATTGTTTCAATGTGTTTGAAAGGTATTGATGAATTAAACTTCAAAATTATACCATGAGACCTACCAAGTTTAACATTCACTTACCAATTTGCATTCGAATAAATCTGGTGACTGAAATCGATATGACTGAACTGTAAACCGTAAAAATTGAATTATAATAATCTAAAACGTCCTGCGGCCACTGTACAATAAAAATTTGGTTTAGGTCAATATTAAATCCTTCTCGTTATACTAGCTATCCAGCCAAGCAGGCGTATACCAATCAGCAGAGCAAGATGTGGTTATATCCAGAATGCTGTCTAAACACAAACTAGAAGATTGTGTACAGGAGGAATTGGCTCAGAAAAATTGGATCCTTAGTTCTTCGTATTTTCAAGGGGAGCTAATACAACTAAAAGGTCATAAAGGAGGAGGAGTTGTTTTAGATTTACCATGCTCACGATCGACCAGGTAAACCTAATATAGCTCAAATGAAAAGAGAAAACAGTGTATTCAGATACCTTATACCGTTTAGATTTATAAAAAAGAAAATCTGTGCAGTTTGGCTAGTAATGCCATGTAAAATAATCCCTACACTAGGAAGACCTTTACTTTAGAAAGAAAATTTCACAAAATAGAATAGATTGCAAATTACTTGAGCTTGCATTCTACTGCTACAAACAAATAGCTCCTGACCCATATTGACAAATCATAAGGAAAGAGTAACTACTGCACCACCATCTGTCTAAAGATTTAGAATGTAGCAACGCCTAGATTCAAACCTTAGTCAGCTGAATATACATATCTCTTTAAACGTTTTAAGAAGTGATTAGGACGTAATTTTATTTGTTTCTATACTCGAAATGGACGATCGATAACGATTCAAACTTGTTCAGTTATTACCAAAAAAATTTTCAATTATTAACTTGAGATTCAAAACGATTACCTACGGTAGAAATATTATCGTTAAAACGACATTGAAACCGAAAACTAAAAAATCTCATAGGTAACAATGCGTTTTCTATCTTGCAGATAAAGTCCACGCGTTCAAAACGATTGAATACGATAGGAACAGATATGATAGCAAAAACGATAGAAAACTTATCGTTTTCAATAGTTTTTTCACAAAGGACTTTCACCCCAAATGTAGACATCATGTATGTATCCTGTCCTGTAAGTTTATTTCTTTTATTTAATTTTCCATTATAACGTCCGAAGAATTGGAATAGATATTCCTATTTTGTTCCGGTTTTCAAAATAAGAATTTTTATATATAAATAGATAAATTAAGTTCTCTGCATTATAAATATGGTAAAAAATTGCGAAAACCTAGAGGTCAAATATTATAGGCACTCAAACTTCCACTTTTCAATACCTACGTTATCCAGAACAAAATCAAGTTAGTAAAACATTTCGTTCTAATACGTATAATAATAGGAACAAAGTCGATCTAACGATCAATAAGATTGAGTAGAAGTAGTCGAGCACTAGGCCACAAAATTCTAAGACCAGAGTAAACTTTACCACGTTTTATCAATATAGCTATACCACTTCAGTTTCTTGAAATTATGGCGATTAGTTGACTCACAAAGTTCTGACTATTCCTGTTACCACGCATCTGGAAAATGTGTTTCTAGCAGGAGTTCTAAGGACTCGGTCCGGGAGATCCGGTCATGAAAATAACTTGGGACGGTGGAACTATTGGACAAAACTTGGCGAAGTCTTGAAAACCTCTGAGAGTACCTGCTATTCGGTACAGTAGTGTCTCCAGGAATTATTCTTCGCATTTCTCAGCTCATATTTATATGTTTTAAAGACTGCCCGATGGGATTCCTAGCCCAATACAACCCTAATTTTTTTCTTGTATTTTTAAAAAGCTTTTTACACTCCCGGCAAGAAGCATGAAGTTTTTTCGTCCACCATGGGGTAAATGGTTTGCCCTTTGGTTTGCTGATCGGCTTCTCTGAATAAATCAGTCAGCGTGTCTACCAATTTATCCAAGTCGCGAGTAGTGTCAGGAGTTTTTGGAACTGCAACTGGGAGCTTGCATTATGGTTAGTATAATGTTAATTGCATTGGAACTTCTAGGGTTAGAAAGCTGATGTTATAGTAGAAAAGTTGAATTAAAAGCTAGTATTAGTTTAATCAAAATAGACTCGAAAATAATGAAAGCAAGACCGTTTCGTTTGTTTTCGTTTTAATAGCCCCAGGTTCTCAACGTCTGAGCTTAAACAATTTAGTTTTTAAGTTTTGGATAGATAGAAGTTGGTATCTACGCGTACAAAAGTTTTCATTTTTGAGCTTGGTCATTTTCATCTAGATCAAGCACAACAAAGTTTTGTAAATTTTTAAAACAGCTGATTTTTCAGGAACCCTAAATGCCAAGGTTGTCATCTGACAAAAAATGATAAAAAAAGATTCAAATATTCAATGTTTATCAATTTTATTTGAACTTTATGGTTCAAACGGAAGATATAACGCCTTAGATTATTCGACATTTAAGACTCTAGACGCTTAAACGGTACCCCGATATGGCCAGTTCGCGAACTTGTCCAAAAGATTGTTTGCCGCAACATACACAGAAAATATTTTTGGTGTAGGTCGAAAATTGCGACCGTGAGAGTGCCGGATAATTCCGTCATACCTCATAACGTTATATATATATATATATATATATATATATATATATATATATATATATATATATATATATATATATATATATATATATATATATATATATATATATATATATATGTATATATATATATATATATATATATATATATATATATATATATATATATATATATATATATATATATGTATATATATAAATATATATAAATATATATATATATATATATATATATATATATATATATATATATATATATATATATATACAGTGAAATTCACTTATAACGGCCTCGTTTATAACGACATTTCGCCTATAGCGTCATAAAATCAAAGTAATGGTTGGTCTTGCCTTTGTTCCTATGTAAAAATATTCGCTTAAAACGACTTTGGTTATTACGACATTTCTTATATAGCGACCAATTTTGCAGTAAAATTTGTACAGATGGATGTACAGATTGTTCGCTTATTGCGACCGATAATTTAAAAAATAAAAACTTTTTTTTAGATATGAGAAAAAATAATTGTGATTTATTTAAATATCAATTGGTGGTCTGTATCCTCTATGTCTTTCCATTTTAGACATTTTTTTATTTTTGGTGATTTGGTTTACATTGTCGCAGTTTAATAAGCTCGGTTGATAAAGCGCTAGCCTTGTAACTCAAGGGTGCCGGGTTCGATTCCCGACGGAGATCACTTTTCCTTTACATTATTCAGAACGTGTGTTTTCAGGCCTGATCGTTAATGTATAGTAAAAGTTAATCGTGAATATATCGGGTTTAAGCAACAGCAATTCAAAACATCTGTTCAATATTGCAAAAGAAAACAGAAGAAATTGGATCGCTGTTAAATTCTGAATTCAAATGTACGGCAAGCTGAACTGTTCGCTTTCGTGAGAGACATATATTGTGCTTTGGAGCAATAGAGTGGGATTTTTGATGAGTCAGCAAGTGTTGATGGAAGTGCATGTGACTAATAGCTAACAATCAGCGTAGTCAAAAAAATACTCGACGGCTAAAAAGCAAAAGAAATTTGCAACGTCGCAAAAAACGGGTGTTTTATAAAATGACTCCAGAAAAAAATTTAAATAACAAAAATGTGTAAGCTGAGAGCGAATATCAATGGCTTGTGATAGGAAAAAGTATATCACCCAGGTTGGACAATACAGGAAATACAAAGGCCTAGATGACCTCTAATATTATTGAATATTTTTAAGAAAATGGGACACCGAGTTAAAAAAAATTAACTGTTGGATAATTGCCCTTCACATATTTACTTGAAAAATCTAAAATTTATTAAGTTATTGCTTATGCTACTCAACACGTCTTCTGCTCTTCAGTCGAAGAATAAGAATGTAATAAAATATTCTAAAATCACTATCGACAGAATTTTTTAATAAAAATTGTTTGAAATGGCAAATGACCAAAGCACAACTCATTATAATTGGTAGATGCTATACAACAAGAAATCGTGTTAGTAAGTAAACGTCGTATTTCAATTTGATTTAGACGTACCGAATTCTTGCAAATTGATGATGATGATGATACAGACACTGTGAGTTACGATGTTGATGATGACATTCCACTAATCGGATAAGCCAAGTAACAACTTCTGTCGATAACAACTTCTGTCAGGAATGATGAAAATTGGGATGGTTTTATCATGGCTATAAATTTTTATTCGCAGATGAAGAGCCCACATTAAAAGATACTATCGACAATATTATAAATTTAGCTAATATTAACGTATACGTTAACGTATAGAAGATATTCAAAATGAACCTGAAGATAACATACATTTTTCGTCTCCAACAATTACAGATACATCTACTACGTTATCTACTGTCATTAAATTGTTTCTGATAAAAAAATTGAACACTTCGCATATTACGACATTCGGATGTAACGACGGATTTTGATGTCATTTTCAATGTCGTCATAAGCGAATTGCACTGTATATATATATATATATATATATATATATATATATATATATATATATATATATATATATATATATATATATATATATATATATATATATATATATATATATATATATATATATATATATATATATATATATATATATATATATATAAAATTTTTTTTCATTTTGATTTTCCGTCTCCGCTTATCATTTATAGTCGATTGGCACCAAAATTTTTCCTAAATTCCGAGATGAAGCACGTTGCAATAGGTAGATTTTTATATGAAATCTGGCGCCATGAAATACCTCCCAATGAAATAAGTCCCAAAAAAAAAAATGAAATAAGTCCCAAAAAAATTCCATACGATTTGGGAGTTACTTCATAATGAAATAACTCCCAAATCGTTGGAACTTAATTCATTTATTTTGGGAATTATTTCATTTATGTATTTGGGACTTATTTCATTATGAAATAAATCCCAAATTAACAAGAATGAAATAACTCCCAACAAATTTTTAATTGGGACTTATTTCATTTTTTTGGCACTTGGGAGTTATTTCATTTTACTTGGGAGTTATTTCATTATAGTAAAAAAGTAATTTTTAAGATTTTTACGTATTTTTTTACGAATATCAATTGCAGTGTCTAATTGAAGTTTGAAGTATTTACATCGGTATATTGTGTATATTGTGTGAGAAATGGCAAGTGTTGATTTTGAGATTATTGGTGGAAAACGTAGAAATAGTAGTGCTATACATAATATCTGAAAAACAATTATATATAAAAAAGTCAGAATTTAAAGCAAAAAAATATTATGTTTGCTATAAACCTGATCAGTTCGGATATATGACAAATTAGAGATCAAATAAGCTTACTTGAAAACTTATTTGATCGCTAATTTTTCATATATCCGAACTGATCAGCTAGAGTTCTGATTTTTTTTCATTCATATATTTAAAAAGAAAAATTAAAAATTATATGCTAGCATTTCTCATTACCACTTTTTGAAATCATTGCTTCTACGTCAACAAAATGTCTACGCAAAATCTTTATTTATAAGCGTAGCGAAGCACGCCGGGCCCTCCTAGTTCGAATAAAAAAGCCTTAGGCGCTTCAAAATGTTTCGTTAGCGTATTAATATATAAGAAGATATGTGCCATGTACACTGTTTGGAGTTATATTTGGCATTGAATTCTCTAATAATGGAATTGGTAATTTGAAAACATTATGCAATCCCCAATCAAAAGAGTTGATGTAATACCACTGAAGGCAGTTACAATACACGAAAGATTTAATGGATTAAATTTATGAATGATTGCCGTTTGAACAAAAGTTTTGCCACAACCTGCATGAGCTGTCAAGAAAAAAACATTACTTCCAGTATCATGGAATTGAGCTTCACGCAAAACAATATCAATCACACTACGTTGCTCATTATTTGCATTTTCAAACATTCTATCGAAAACTATAGCTTCTTCTTCAATATCAAAATGACCTACATCGCCAATCTGTACGTTATATTTATTGTGGAATCGGAAGACCAAGGTGGTCTTCTGAACAGGATGTTCTTTCATTAAAATGAAACGGTTTCGGAAATGGAACCAGATGAAGACCTGTTTGAAGATTACGTTTATATGGAAGAAGAAGAAGAGGATGAGGAAACCTCAAATGAGTTACATGTTGAATCAAACTCGAGATCCCAACTTTTATGTGTAGTTTGCTTAATGCTTGAGGCCAACGTTTTAATGATGCCATGCAAACATTTGAAGGTCTGCAATTTATGTGTGATGAAGTTGCAAGCAGATAGTATTGCTGTTGGCTTAGATAAATTTAAATGCCCAGTTTGCCGCAAAGAGGTGGACGATACTATACAAGTATTTTTGTAAATATATAATATCAAAAATTAATAATAAAAACAATTTGGCAGTTATTTCATTTTCTTTGGGATTTATTTCATTGGGAATTATTTCAGTTTTTACTTTAGGACTTATTTCATTCCCCTGGGGAGTTATTTCATTGGGACTTATTTCATTTTTTGTCTTGGGAGTTGTTTCATTCTTTTTGGAAGTTATTTCATTTTTTCCATACGGGAGTTATTTCATTTCACTTGGGACTTATTTCATTGGGAGTTTTTTCATTGGGACTTATTTCATTGGGAGCTATTTCGTGGCGCCATGAAATCTACCTAAAAGTCAAAATTTAATTGAAGTTAAAAGTTTTTGTTAATGAAAGTTGTTTGGAATAATTATGAAAAAGTAGAATTTTTAGTCGGACTAAAATCTTTAAAATTAAATATCTCAAGAACACAAATTAACGGCTCTTTGCAAATTCGGAATATTTTAGAGTAAGGATAGATCTGTTTTACAGAAAAAAAATAAATTAAATTCCAATTGATCTTCGAACCTCTTTAAAAAAGTTTTTTTAATATTTTAATTTTAAAATCAATTACAAAAACAATTAACTAATTTTTTTTTTCAAACAATTAACTAATCACCTATCAAACAAAAAAAAAGTTTGATGAAATCGGTATAGCCGTTCTTGAGCAATTTAATTCCAAAGTTACATCGGATTGGCAGAATTTTTATTTTTCATGCATGTTGGGGTGCCTCCTCTCAAACTATGCACTTTAAAAAAATTGTAAAATAAGTTCTTTTTTTTATTTTGTCCATACTACTTATATGCAACATTCACAAATATACAACAAAAACATATGTGAACTATCACTATCTATTCTTTTTAATTTATAAATTTATGTTTATTTATCTACTTTAAGGGTTTTTTATTTTCTATCCTTAATAAATAAAACACATATTTCCTGTTGCATGTTATTTTGTTTGTTTTTTTTGTTATCTTCATTCAGGTGTTTTATATTCTTTTGGTGGAACTATTTTCTCTAAAGAGTATTTTCCAGAACAATGTTTTTTTGTGCATCGTACAATTCATAACTGTCACAATATTATATTCGTCACTCACCTGCGATTCAATACAAGCTTACCTAAGTTTTAGTTGATTCACCATCCGCAGTGTTTATAATAATTCCGCCAGCTTGCTGTATTTTTAAATCCACAATTGAAATATCATATAGTAGTCCAGTAACTTTATACATCACAGTATGCGTCAAATCCGGTAGTTCTGATTTTTTGCAGACTTGTTTATGATGTTGGCCTAATGAATAATCCAAGTTTGTGACCTCGAGCGCCGAACGCATCTTCGTCAAAAATCGAAAAAACCCGGGAAAAAATCGTTTTTTTTTTTTTTTCAAATTTTGGCGATTATAACCCTAAAGGACTAGTTTTTTCTTTAATCTTTTGAAGGACGTTTTTAAAGTAGACCAAATTTGCTACAATGTAGCAACAAGGTAGCGAAATCCGAAATTCGACGTCCACGCCGTGCTGCCTGGGTAATGCTGACAAAATTAGGTTGGTGTATTGGAGACAAGCAGAGTAAAAACTGCTTAGTCAATGACGCTACATCACGGCGAATTGGCGCCTTACAACCAATGCGACTCAAGCGTCTGTTCTCTATGTCAGGGGCGGCTTGGAGCGGGCGTCTGTCTTGAATCAAGCGGCTCGCTATATAAACGTGTAAAAAAGGTTGTTTCTGGTGACCTTAATATGCAGAACGAACCCATTCACAACAATTTGGGTTGGGCCTAAGGTTAACACCCTAACCCCGGAAAAAAACTAATATGTTAAATTTGGTTATCAGAAAGAGAAAAACAGACCCGGAAACAACAAAAGAATTTTACCTGGACGTGAAAAAGGACCAGACTACCGAATCGGAACGTGGAACGTGCGCAGCCTGAGTGCTCCTGATGCTCTTATAAGTCTAGAAACAGAGGCTGAGAGGTATAGGATGGATATCATTGCTCTACAAGAAATTAGACAGCAGAGAATCGGAAAACAAGATTTGGATAGTCACTCTCTATACTGTAGTGGTCATCCTTCTCGAAGAGAATTTGGAACTGGCTTTCTTTTTGGTGCACGCATATACAAGAAGCCGTGATGAAATTCATCCCGGTCAGTGAGAGGATCTGCTATCTACGTGTACGCGGTACATATAACAATATTTCTCTTATTGCCGTGCATGCACCAACTGAAGCTAAGACCGTCGACGAGAAGGATAATTTCTACATAGCACTGGAAGAGGTTATGAAACAAACACCAACACGCGACTTCATTATGGTTCTTGGTGACTTTAATGGACAGGTTGGAAGAGATATCTCTTATGGAAATGTGGTGGGTCCCAACAGCTTGCATTTGAATTCGAATGATAATGGTGAGAGAATGACTGAGTTTGCAACTATCACGACTATAAACTTTCACGTCTATAACTTTAAAGTCTATAACTTTCGCGTCGGGTCACCATTTATTGTTTAATTTAATATTGTAAATTAAAACAATTATTTTAGTGTAAAGCACAAAAACTATTTTATTAAATTATTCGTAAACAATAATTTTTAATTATCAAAATGATACAATATTCTTAGCACAAGATTCTTATTCAAAATATAATTTGTATCTGATCTACTATCATTTAATCTAACATATTTTATACATAAATTGAATACATAAAAAGATAATTACATTATGTAAATGGGTATATGTATATAAAATTATATTTTATTACAGCGTGTGGCATAATATGTTATGGTGTATATAATTAGGTGAGTTGTTGTGGTTATATTGTTGAGTTGTTCTCGTTGTGCTGTTGAGTTGCTGTTATGTTGGGACGGGCTCATTACACATTAACGTTAAATTTCAACTTTTTGGAAAAACATGAAAATTCTAACTGAAACAGAAACTGAAAACTAATTTTGTTTTTCGTTTTCATTAACTACTAGATTGAAATTTTAAATTGAAATTTTTTAGTTTTAACATACGCCACATACACCCCCTTACCAGTGATATTAATATACAGAAATATCACGATAAATAGGTGTTTACAAAATGTGACGTAAGAAAATATAAATTTGTAAATATTTGCAAATCTTGCATTAAAAAACTTATTGCGTTAAACAAAAATTTTAATTAGTTAATTTGATAATAGATGTCAATAATTTAGAAGGTGGACGCGTTATTCGTCCAGACCTGGTAACAGAAGTTTGAGGTTGTAAATTAAATCGCACTGTTTTTTTAATTTTGATCGGAGTGCTCGAAATTGAAATTGAAGAAGGATCGGAGTTAGAGATGTGATCCTGTTCCGTAGAATTCGAAACAGGTATCGAAGAACAGTGCTGAGGAGAACTAGATATTATCGGTGAATGGTTATTCAGGGATCGTTCAGATTTAGTGCTATCCTGATAGCTGGGTTTCAATCTGTCGATACTAACTTTAACCATTCTTCCTCTAATATCTATAGTGAAAGTTTTGTCATCACGATTGATGACGAGATAGGGTCCTTCGTAGGGTTGTTGCAATGACCTTCGGACCGTGTCTACTCTGAGGAAAACGTGTGAGCAGGTTTTCAAATCGTTGAAAACAAAAACGTTATCATTCGAGTGACGAGAAGAAATAACAGGTCGGAGATTGTTGAACTGTAGCTTGAGGTTAGCTACAAAATCCGACTGTGGACCCAATGTCGTATGTTCCGTATTATTCCGATAACGATAGCAATTGATCGTATGTAGTTGCTCAAATTTCACTAGAGCATTAATTAGCAATAACTAATAAATAAATAATATCATGATTCTAGTAAACTCTTAATATCGTAACATAAAGATTCATTTATTACAAATAATCATTATATTGTAATTGTTTTTTAATTGTTCAAAACATTTATTAATCTGGATTATATCCATAGTAAACTTAACACAAAACTTGAAATCATTCTTATACGAATCATTATTTTTTTTTTTTTTTTTAAAAACTGTGATGTGTAGTAGGCATTACAATATGTGTCACAACCACACATAAAAACCTTTTAAGACCAAGGTCCCACAACAACATGCGTTCTAAGGATGTTAATGGAAGCAAATCTGTTTTTTTTTTGTTTTTTTAATATTTTTTGTTAAATAATGGACAACTAAACTATAAATCCTATCACATATAAAATATGACATAGGCCAATATTTCGTGATAGGATAGGGAAAATAAAAATAAAATAAGAGATAAAAAGCAAATTTGATTTAAAAAGGAACAAAACTAAAATTGGTTTGCCAATAGTCATGAATATAAATTATTCATAAAAAAAATTAAAATTAAATTTGATATTTTTTAACAAAAACTGAACTAATAGAAATTACTATCATTAACGTTAGATTTCAACTTTTTGGAAAACATGAAAATTCTAACTGAAACAGAAATTGAAAACTAATTTTGTTTTTCGTTTTCATTAACTACTAGATTGAAATTTTTTAGTTTTAACATACGCCGCATGTATACATTAAGAATTGACTATCCTGACTCTAGCTGGCTTCGCAGCACCTCTGCTGAGCAGAGTCTGCTCTACCGCCATAACTGAATTTGTAACGGAAAAAAATTCGTTCGTTTTCAGAACTTGGTAGAAAAAATCCAGAGCTACCAACAAAAAGAACATAAAATTCATCTGTCAACATTTAATTAATTGAAATTGACAAACCCTTCTGTGTTTATTTTATTATTTTTTAAATTTATTTGTTTTAGTAGAAATTAAATAGGTTTTTATATATTTTAAACGTTTTCGTTATCATTAAACTAATTTTGTATTTTATAGTTATTGATTTTTTCTTCAATATTTGAACAACAAAATTAAATATTCAACGCCCCTTTGTATATATAAGAATTATAAGTGTTCCAGCGAATTGAGTTGATATAACAGAACCAAGATGCATATAGTATTATTAGGAATCTTAGTTTCTTCTACTGTTTTTAAATGTGGTTAGTATTTTATATTGTTTTTAAAATTATTTGTGACGTATTGGAACTGATTATGAGTCAGTAACAAATTCAAACACTATATGTTTATTTAATGATTATTTGGAATAATTACAGTATCATCAATAAATTGTTATGTTTGTGATGCAACCGATACAACTATTCCGTTCCAATGTAGCGAATGGTTTGAACGGTATGATACACCAGATATTGTTCCCACTAATTGTTCTAATGTTCATGACGCTAAATATTGTATAAAACATGTTGGGCGTTTCGAAGGTACAAAATTTCAGGATATTTCAGATAACTACTAACGGAGAATGGGTTACTAACAATAACATTAATGTAATACTAATTTTATCTTACTATATACCCATCCAACCCTAGGAAATAACAGGTGGTTTGAAATTTAGTTCTTAACGATTCCTTCTCTATTTTCAGTGAATTCAATAAACTGTTTTCAATGTCGTTCGGCTGATACGTTATATTGCTCCGATGGTATGATTAACATGGATAGAGGTGATTCACCTTTGCAACCAGAACCGTGTGATCACATCATTGATGCACAATACTGCATAAAATCTACCTCTCTAGATGGTTACTAACTTTTATTTGTGATTTTAAATTAATTGCACTTCTGTTTTTTCTTTGCCCCTCCCCCCCAGCTAACTTGCACTAATATACTAAAATGATACTAACTTTTGTCACTCAAAAATTGCATGGATATAGGTTTGCTGATTTTTAAGTTACATATTTCTGATTTCAGGTGGAATTGGAGCAAAACGATATTGTTCATCAAAGGATTTGGGTAACTATTGTGATTACGTAAAAAATATTGGCGATCAAATGGAATATCGATCATGCATTTATACTTGTACTTCTGATGGATGTAATCATTCAAATTATGTTAAAATTACAAAAAATTTACTATTTCTTCCTCTAATTTGTTTCATTTTTAAAAAATATTTATAAATATTTTAAATCAATAATTTGTACAAGTTTTAGTTTTAAGGTAAATCGAAATATTCCGATGTAAAGGATTCCGTCCATCTAACAAATCAGTTTTGAATAAACTAAATTTTTTAAGAATTGTGTTATTGATTTGAAAACTTATCCTTGCACAGATATCGAGTTTATTTTCCGTTGGGCGACGAGTTCTACGTTTTCGTTGTCTAATGTGGAGTTCTTTCAGGTTTTTGATGTACATCAATTTTTAACTTTTCTGAAAGAACGGACAAACCACATGATTTTCATTATTGTTGTATTGGTAACAAAACAAAACATTTTCGATTTAAATTTACATTAAAATAATTGTGTAAACATAAAATATTTATTCACTTTACGCAGAATTTATGTTTAATTTTATAAAATTCACCTAATCACAAAAAACTATCCACAAATAGTAAATTCAAAAAATGGCGTCACGTTTGTTATTGTTTTTATACGTGTGTGTTTGCATTAGTTTTTGCTGGAAGACGAATTTATCAAAAAATCTCAATTTCATAAAATTGATGTACATCAGAAAAAACATAAAAAATTTGGTCTGAAAGAACACGACCAATTGATTTACATCAATTTTTTTTGATGTACATCACTTTTTTTGGTCTGAAAGAACTCCACATAAGTTTTAATCTACAGAAATGCGAAATTTTTTACTGTTTTCTAAATTAAACTAAACCACTTTCTTGATTGCGTATTAAAATATATAATTAAAAATTTTATTTTTCTCTTAAATTACAAACAATGATATATTTTTGTTTCATTTGTATAAAAGCTTACAAAAAGAATTTTTCATTATTTATGAATATACTTTGATTTTATAATTTTTGATATAAAATTGCTGAAAAAGCTTATTAATAAATTTATTTATGGGAGTAATTGATTAAGAAATAGAGTCGAATGGTTTGTGCTTTTTGATATTCACTCTAACCCCGGGTTGATTATATGAAATGTGAAGTATCATTTGGTAAAAAAAATATAATTTAATGCTTAAATTATTAAAAAAATTATCACATAATTTATGTTTAAAGATTAATGGTAAATGATTATATGAGCAAAAGAAACGCAAGTTGAATTTCACGTTTAAGTTTATAACAAGAATGTGGATCACACAACATAATATAGCCTCTACCTATTTCTATTATGACAATATGAAAGTTTAAATATTGTGCGTATAAAAATTATATTAAAATTAATTAGAATATTGCTTGATTGTTAAAAAAAGCAAGTTATCTACACAAAACTTCATCGATCAAATCACAGCAATTTCTTAATATCAATTTTAACTAAAATATATGTCCAAAACTCATTAAAAAATAATTTTCTAAATTATAATTAAATATAGCAACTATCAAATATCATACGTACACGGATTGCCAATCCATAAACAATATCTTATTTTGTCTTTTAAAATTATTTGGCCTTAATACTACTAATGCGAGTTCTAAACATTATCCAAAAATTAAGTAGTGATTTTTTTTTCTCATTCCTTAGCATTGCCTATGATTTACCCTCAAAATCAAAAATTGTTCAAAACACAGATATGCAAAGCACAAACAACATTTAAATGCTTCCTCTATAAATTTGTAATCAATACATTTTGATGAATATTATTTTTATAAGAAATTAATTGATATAAAATTATGCAAAATAAACAATTCTTACAATAAATATTGTAATACATCAAACTTTCTATTCAATTCTATTTTTGTGGTATAGAATCGGCAAACAATTAAAATACTGTGATTGGAAAATATCAAAATTTTCTGTTTGAGCAGATTAATGGAATCACTAACCGCCATGTAAATTTATTTTATAAGCAACTGAATACGTTTCAACTCATGTTCCAACTGTCGAATATGTTCCTCTGAATTCGCCAACTTAGATTTCAAGTTCTTGATCTCATCAGCTTGTTTTAAAAATATTTTTTGTAGCTAAAACCGAAAAATATTAAATATAATAATACCTAACAATAAAAACAATACTACCTACCTCAACATCTGATGTAATTAAAGTTAAATTTTCTAAAGAATTACTATTTGTAGTATTTTGTGGCAAATTATCTTTGTTATTTGTTTGTTGTCCGAAAATCGCTTTTAATTGTGAAAACTTCGTGCTTGTATTTGTTGTAGTTTTTAAATTTTTATCAGTTATTTGTTGTGGCCGATAATCCGGAATAGTCTGTGTCGATAGAAAATCAAATTTTCTAGAATTGTTATCTTTTCGTTTATATAAATTCTCATTATCCTTCTTTTCTGCATAATTTTTATTGCTTGGAATGTACGAAATTCCATTTGAATACAGAGAAGAATCCTTAGTCGCATTAACTTTGTTTAATAGAACATCTTTCGGATTAAGATTTTGTCCCGTTTGCATTGACATTAAATTCGGTTGTACATTACGGCCAGTCATCCATTCCGTTGCTGTAATGGCGGGAATAGTTGATAAAGTGTCTGGATAAATATCAGTTTGAAATAATGTTGATTTTCTAGGCACAATCATTGATATTGTTTCGACTATACAGCCCGCGGCTAACAACTTATAAAAACGAAATATTTCACATTGTGGTGTTGACAAACCTCTTTTCGGCATAATCCCCAACGCTTTTTGGGGATGACCTGATAAAAATTGATTCAAATAATATATGAAAGGTGACTCATCCACAATTTCATAATAACGAATATTTCCATCCCCTTTTCCAGCTAAATATAGCATCTTGGTGTCATAATCATAATATGGTGTTATAATTCCACTTGAACTATCAATAACTTCTTGAATCAAAGGTTTCGTTAAATTATGCTGATCCCAAACAGCGTACTGACGATCCGAATGCTTTGAAAATCCTGTCGTTAAAATTCTTCCATTCTCTAAAAACACAGCTTTTGAACATTTCGTCCCCATATGGCATACTCCTTCCGAAATAATTATTTCACTACGTGGCTCAATAACACGAAGTTTTTTATCTTTACAAGTTGTTGCAATTAATGATCCATCACGATTTAATGCTAATGAGTAAATTGTATCATTGTGACAAGTTATAACTTTTAATATGTTATCAGATTTTGATATATCCCAAATAATTATCTAAAATTAATAATCAGAACATATAAATCAGAACGGAAAATAGAAATTATATTTTTACCAAATTATCAAATCCAGCGCTAATAATAATATTTTGAGCAGTTGGATGCCATTCAATGTGCGTAACTTTTCTTTTATGCCCGCTTAATTCAACTTCACAATCACTAAGATTTTGTGTTAATCCACCGTCAGGGATTTCCCATATTTTAACCTAAAATTAATAAAGCAAACAATTAATAAAAGATTTAAGTAATGAAGCAAATTTTAATACCGAGCAATCATCTGAAGTTGAAGCAATACGATTATCATTAAATGGATCCCATTTTAAATCTAGAATTTGACCACTATGACCAATAACTTTACAACATTGAAAATCAATGCGACCAGTTTGTTGAATTGGTATGACAACAAATGTTGTATCAGCAACAATAGCTAAAAATTGTGGATTAACAGCACAAAAATTTCCATCGTTAATGCTACGAACAATATTGATATCTGTGTAACTTGATTCTTTGCGTGATGGTAAGCCATAAACATGTCTAAATTTTGATGGACGAACGCCACGAAACCATAACTGTAAAGAAAAGAAAATACTTTTGTTACTTCATAAAGCGTGTCGCATAATAACGTTCGAAATTCGATTGCAAGCACGTGCAACATTGACGCAATATAAAACAGAAATATCCACGGCCATCAATAGACTAAAAAATATAAAGATTGAATGGCGTTTCTAGTTTTTAAAATGATTAACGTTATATCTTAGAAACAAATCAACAATTTTTTGTCAATTAGAAATTCAACCCTACTCTAGAACTACTCTTTCGACTCTGCATGTAATTCAAGAACTCTATTTCTGCCCTTGGGCGGTACTACAAATCTTCCTTCGTCAGGTCGGCTAAGATCTCTGAACATTTGAATAGGTTTACATAATGTAAAGTGTTTTAACATGCGGAACACATTTCAATAATTTCAGAGTTAATTGTATTCAAGTAATTATTTAAGATGAGTGACAAATCTATTGCTTTGTATGTTGTGGTAATTGTATTATTATGTTTGTCTTATGACCAGTTAGAAATTACAGTGCATTGTTCCTGTTCTTCAGTCTAGATTTCACATTATGTATGACCACTAAATTTGTGAAGTGAATCGAAGGTTACTCCCAACAGTTTCGAATTTTTAATCGTAGGCATGAACGAGTTGTCAATCCAGACAATTATGGTTGTATTTACATCAGTCGTTCCGGGTACATGTGGTGAAAAGTGTAGAAGTAGAGTTTTAATTAGGTTTTGGGTTCAGAATTTTGCTGTTATTGAAATGACTATCATTGAAACACAACACAAAAAAAATTATAAACACGCCTATCATTACGTGGATTATCAAGATGCTACAGAGTCGGAAGATAACGGTGAGGAGATGAGTATGAGTTATTTGCTAGCCGGTTGTGTGAGGAGTCATTAATTTGACCAGCAATATTTTTACCTCGTAAATCGGTGTTCAGGTGTGACAGACAGTTTTTGGTATAAAATCACAGCTGCTTACTGGTAATAAACTACTGGAATATGAATGTTAACTAAATTTTTCTCCGTATTTCTGGGATTTAATATTGTTCTAAAATCTAAATGTTAAATCCACCTTTGTTGTTCTCTCAGTCCTGTCTTATAATTTTATAAGCATAGTTCACATTTATTTGGTTTTTTGAAGAACCGTGACTAGAATATTGGCACTGCGCATATCGTTCAGTAGATCCTCGATGTAGTTCATGAAATCGATGCACTTTAATTGCATCATTTTCACATCCTTTGTGGTGTCCAACTGAGTATTCACTCGCATTATGTTTTGCTGCGAGCTTGTGTTATGTTATATTGACTAGATGTTTGACAATAGTCGCTATGTAGTTTGGAGTTTATGGTTTATATGAAGTGCAGTTCTTGAGGTGAAGCCATTTCATACAAATGTTACACAAAATAGATGTTTTTTTTTTTAATAGTTTTATTTAAAAAACTCTTTTCAACAAAATATATTTTTAGTTAAACATGACTAAAAATAAAAATTCATAAAAAAATCATACAAATTACAAACTACTGTGAATATATAATAAGAATAATAAGGTTATAAGACTAAATCAAATTTACTTAGGTTTTTCTTATTTTCACTTAATAATTTTTTAAATTTGAATAAATTTCTTTCTTATTTTATCTCCTTGGGTAAAGAATTGAACATTTTTAATCCCAAGTACTTTCCTTGTTTTTGAGCCCTAGTAGTTGACCTGTAATCTAATTTAAAATCCTCTTTTGTTCTCAACGAATACCGTTGAGATTCTCCAACATTTTTGAGATAATTTGCAGGTCTCCTGGAAATATATTATGTTTCATCTTAAAGATGAATACTAAAACTTGGAAATGTATCCTTTGTCTAACTGACATCCATCTTTAACTGTTTAACATATTATTAATTGGTGTATAAATGTCACATTTTAATAACATTCGCATCCCTTTATTTTGGAGCAACTGCAAACGCGTCTTAACATCTTCATTACATCCAAACAAGATCGTAGCACAATAGTCAAAATGTGGAAGTACCATAGCATTGCACAGTAGTATCATATTCTTAAATGAAAATTTCACCAGTATTCTCCTCAAAAAACTAATTTTTTTTCCAATTTTAGAACAAATAACATTTACATGTTCCTCAAAATTCATATTTTTGCCAATTAGCACATCTAAATATTTAATTTGGTCTACCATCACCAGACTTTCATTTTCAATTTTAATATTCATTATTCTATTCTTATCGTTAATAGCTAAACATTTAGTTTTTTTTAACATTCAGCTTCAGTTTATTAGCATACATCCAGGCTGTTATTCTTTCTAACTCTTCATTTAATTTGTTTTGAATATCTTCAATATTTGTACCACAGATGTATAGAAGAGTATCATCGGCAAATAGAGCAATTTTACAATAATTTAGTACCAATGAAATATCATTTATATATAATATAAATAATAAAACACCCAACACTAATCCTTGGGGAACTCCAAGATTCACAATACTTTCTGAAGACAGGGTATCATTTGCTTTTGTGGACTGTGTTCTTCCAGTTGCTAGGTTACTATCCTAGCTCTTTTGGACTCTGTTCAAAAGCGTGCTATACGAATCGTTGGTGATCGAAATTTAACACTAGATCTTGATTCCCTACAACATCGTCGCACTGTTGCTGATCTCGTTGTTTTTTATAAATATCGTCACCAGCAGTGCTCTGATGAAATCAGTTCCATAATGCCTCAGACTTATGTTTTTCCCCGTTTTACTCGTCAATCGGTTTGTGCGGGCGGTCGGACTGTCGAGATTACTCACTGTCATAGTAATAGAATGCAAAGGGATTTCTTTGTGCGTACATCGTACAAATGGAATGCTTTGCCCGAATCAATAGTCTCGAGTGCCTTCAATCCACAAAGACTTAAAAAAAGCGTCCACCTATATCTCAAGACGCATGTTGTTGTGACACATTTTGTAATTCCTACTACACAACACTTTTTATTAAAAAAAAAACAAGTTAAATACGAATAAAACCATAGTAGTTCTTTAAAACCAGCTTTTTCTTTGTTTAAAACATTATTTGTATCAAGATGTTCATCAAGTTGTTGAATTTTTTCTAGTAATTTTTCAAGTATTGGTAACATATTTATAGGACGAAAGTCGTCACATTTGTTGCTATTTTTTACTTTCTGTAGCGGAATAACAATTGAATTTTTCCAAATATGTGGAAAGGGACCATTTTCCAGGGTCAATTTTCTAATTTTTTCTACAATTGGGCCTATGGACTCCCAACAATCGTCTATATTCTATAATGTCTGAATTTAAAGCTGTGTTATCTCTTTTAGAATTCATTTCTAAATGTTATGTTTGTCTTTAAAATTTTTTACATATTGTTGTTGACTGTTACGATTACAGAAAAATCCAGACGATTACACTCACTTTCGGAAAAATTAAATCAACAAAACACAACAACAAATTAATGAAATGAATAGTGTTGTTGTTGTATTCTTAGAATTAGGGTCAACATAAAATAAATAATTTTATGAATCAAATCCACATAACGTAAAATAATCGAATATTCTAATATTTTCTCAAGGTTTCTAAAAAGTGACCTCAAATGGTCGACAACTGTGCAGAATTGTATATAAGGAAATTGCCTCTTGTTGTAGTTTAGATTAGTTTTATTTTAAACCTGCGACGGTAAAGTTAAAATTATAAAAGTGATTTTTAAATTAATTTTTGTGAATAAAGTTTTAAGTGCTATTGAGCAGAAATATTTTGTGTTATTATTTTGAACGTTGTGTTACTGGAACTTTCTACAATCAACCGTTTGAGTTTCTGAAGCTGTTGAAAGAATATTCTATTTAGAAATATTGTTTGCTGTATTGTTTCCTATTGTTGTGGAACCATTAGGGAGTTGAATACTTAATAAAACCAGGTGTGTTTGCTTACTATTCAGTGATCGAACTCAAAAAGAGATTAGGAATTACGTTTATCGAATTGAGAGTAAGGCCAATTCGAAGTAAGGTTAGAAAAACGTAACAATATTGGTGACCAGGGTTTTATTCAATAAAAACAATGGCGAGGCAGTGAGGCCAGTGACAGCTGCTTTGAAGCAGTGACAGCTGCTGCTTTACTCAAATACCCTTTTCGTCGCAATTATTGTGATTGTTCTTGGTTGAAACTGAGTTCCGTTCTGAGCGCTTCTGAGATGAAGATTCGTCCATCTTAAGAAGCTATGATGCGGTAGATTTAGATTATATTAGAAAAGGTTGGGCATGTTGCACGAGGCAGAACTTGTCTTGGCACGAAGACTCTAGGGTCCATAGCGCCGTGTCCGAGATTTGTCTCATAACATAAACCTTTCTGTAAGTTTAATGAAATCCAAACCCAACTGTATTGGCGACAGTTTGATTCTGCAGGACTTTCACTAAGTCCTGAGGGGGCGCAGAAGCGAGTGAAAAATAACAATATATCATAAAATATTATATTTATTATATAAAATATTTCATTTCAAATAACCTAAACCCCACCCCTCCGGACTAAGATAGATATATATAACCCCCACCACCTAAGCTTTCCAACGAACCCCCCCACCCCAAGAGGGCGGATACCATATATCGAAACGTAGCCGAAGAGATGATCAGTTCAGCGGGCTTCTCAAAGTTATATACTTTGGTCATGACGTCACTATGCATAACTATATCCGGACAATCTGTCCGTAGTCTATCAAGTATGTGACCATGACCGCATGTTTTCCCTCTGTTTACCCACGTTCCTGCCACATGCAGTCTGTAAACAGCCCTTTTAGCCATGTACTCTACATGTAGATGTAAAGGAGCCAGACCCAACTTGACCTCCAACGCCAGTGTTGGTGTGATGCGCATAGAACCACCAATACCTACATATGTCATTCTCTGTAATTTATTTGACGTAGCACGGACGTACTGTTTCTCCGTTTTTGGGCACCAGACAACACATGCAAAAACAAGTGTTGGTCTGATTATTGCTGTGTATCTATAGTATAATTTTGGGACTAAGACCCCAATACTGACCGAAGGATCGACGGCCAAAAAGAAATGACAGCCTTAATCAAATTTTTTTTTGTTAAATGTGTATTCCAATTTAACCTTTTGTCGAGAATAATGCCTAGAAACATAACCTCATCTGAGTAGCTTAACTGCATACTGAAAAGAAACAAACTTGGTGTTGTAGGCACTTTTCTCTTGTTGGTAAATAAGACTACCTGTGATTTGGAAGGATGAACTGAAAGTCCTTGCTCCGCACTCCACTCTTCAGCCACCTTCACTGAATTTTGCATTAGATCCACCAGAGTACGAATGTACTACTAATTCCATGTAGCGATGCCGCAGTCCTGATTGATTCGAAGGTGGTATTATCAAAAGCACCTTCTATAACTTAATGATGCGGTAACTGTGAGCCTGTGTTGGCTGCTAATTGTTTACATAGAACATCGAGAAGTAAAATTCAAGTGATTAGTTGTAATTTTGCCACTGTTTTAAGGTTGCCACCGCACTAGTAGCTGATGTCTATTAAATGATCATACCATAATAATGAACCACTATATGAAATCTTGTATTGTGTGGTGAAAATAACCAGTTTTGTGTTGGAAGAATTTGATCCTAGTTCTCATCTCCAAGTTAATACTGTTGAAAGGCAGCGCTTCTTTAGCATATTTTAAGATTTTTAACCTTGAACTCCCTAAATTTGTTGTTGATTCCTAAGTTCTACAAAGTCTGAGGCTAGACAAGCGGAGAGTGAAGAATCACCCACCTTAGTAGCAAACATTAATTCGAAGCAATTTCCAATATTTGAAATTTAATAATTGAAAACCCAATTGGGAATCTAATCAATGAGTTAAAATGTCAATTGAAGTTGTATCTATCTTATGCAATCTGATGTATTTGTTTTCACAGCCAAGTCTATGGCATCATAGACATAATACAATGTAACAACATTATATTAAGTAGTCCTGATGCTTGTCAAGATCAAGTGTGAAACAATGTTCAAAGTTTTAACTAATTGGCACTCAATATTTTGACACTATTTTGATCTAGGTAAAATTTTCTACCCGACAGACGATATACAAATTAAAATATAATGAAGCTTTTCTATTAATTACTGATTTGTGAAAAATTGTTCATTATGTTCGTGTAGCATTCTAGTGGAGGTTTACTTCGTGTACATATTGATTTAATCACTGCGTATACCAAAACTAAATACAACTGATCAAAGTTAACAGGTTCTTCCAAAAACAAAGATATTTTAAAATTAGTTTGAGTACTGAGTTCTCCATTATCTTAAGTAAACCAAAAGTGTAGCATAAAATCTTAAGCTCAAATACCAAGAAATGTGATTCGTCAGTTTGCGAAGCGTTCACGTTTGTGACGCAACCATCATCACCGGGCTACTGAGCGACCAATTTGTCAAGCGACATAAAATTACTCATAGCAACTTCAATTTTAAAGTATTAAAGTTTTTAAAGTAAAGTGGCGTTTTCGAGCGTCTGAGTATTCCCTCAACAGTGTTTAAAAGTTTTTGAGAAGAAACAAAAACGTATTCGACAATATGGTTTTAATATCTCTCTTTCGTTTTAGGATCTATCTTCACATCTATCTTGTTCGACCTTTTCAAAGGCCTGAGTTTCGAAAGTGGTATTTTGTTCTAGGAATACCCATAAAGTGAATTTTCGATGTGTATCTTCCTCTAAAAATGTAAACATTGTTGAAAAATAATTAACTAAAAGGATTAAACAACAGTTACGTAAGCCTTTAGTTTAGACAACTACTCACGGTAATAAAAATATTTTCAATAGAACTTGCATCCATTAGGATGCCATTGAAGATGTCATAGGATGCCGTTGATGTTCCTTTGAAGGTCAAACTTACTCAAATTTGTTTTGATCTACTCTACTTCGAACAAGTTGTGTAGTTGAAAAGCAGTTTATTTTTCGATTTTATTGACATCGTTTATAAATTTGTTTTGGTATTTTTAATAATAAAATGGACCAGTCAGATCTAAACCTCAGCCCAAAATAAAAAATTTTGAGAATAATAAAATTGTGTTGTGTGGATATATTTGAACATTTTTCAAATTTTGGATGTTCCATTGGTAATCTACTCAAAAGCTGCTTTGAGCTGCTATTTTCTTCCAAATAAACGCCTGTAATATATACCCTTTTATCAATTTTTTAAATCTAGTTTTCAATGCATTAATTATCTTGTCGATTTTGGATTTAAACGATAATATTTTTTCATCAATTCATTATCAAATAACACCATTTATGATATTTCAAAAGATTAAAAAATAATCAAAAAATTGCATAACTAATTATAATAGAAAATTTTTACAATACCTGAGAATTTGTCATCGCCTTTTATAATTTTTTTTACAATGAATTTTCTATAAACTGATTGATCTTTTTTTTTGTGTATGATTATTCCAATTAGTGAATTATTTTCAGATTACTTATTTAATTTTAATAATCAACAAGTTATTCGTATCAGTACATGGTTTTTTTTATATACTTCTCTTTTTATCGTTTATTTATAATCAATACAATTTTATCTTTAAATTAATGAAATCAAACACAAAGGTATTACAACGCAAGCACACACTAAAAATAAAATAAAAATAGAAAAAAAATATTGCATTAAAATCAAATAAAAATAGCTAATAAATGAAATAATAAAAAATAAATTAATTAATTTTATTGTTTTATTAGATGAGATACACAAAATACAAATAAAATTGAGAAAATCTTAATCTATACACAAATGTTCTTGCAATAAGCCTTCATGAGTTCATGCTTTAAACAATAACACACAAAAACGTATTTAGAGATCACAATTCGATTTTTATGCGATTCTTGAGTCAGATATAACTCTAGTGAATTTTAACCAAATAAAATTTAATCAAATGCTATAGTCAGCTCAGGACAAATAGGGCATACTCTAATGGTGAAATCATATAAGTTCCCGGGATTCGGGATGATCTTTGTTTAGTATTTTAAATTAATATTTCTTAATCTACTAAAAACAAAAAATTTATTTGCCGGCAATTGCACTGTGAAGCACATTCTAGTTCCAGCCCGAAATATCGGACCTGTAGATGTTAATGCTTAAAATTTGGTTTTTCTTACATTGAATTCTGGCATAATTTTGGGACATCCCCACATATATTTTGATTTAAAATCGTTTACAGAAATCTGGTCTCAACTGTATGATATATCTGATCTGGAGCATATTCACTATCTTTAATTATTTTGGTTAATTTTTCAGGAAATGTCTAAGGAGACGATTAGGACCAAAAATTATTTTTATAAAATTTTGAAATCGCGTTAAATCGAGTTTCAAAGCGTGTAAAAACAGAACTATATAATTTTTCTGGATCGCGTAAAATCAAGGGATAAAGTGTTATTATTCGTCAAACAAAGAAATATGTTTGTTATATTATTTATATACTACCATAAAATTAGCTATCCGAGACTGTAATGAATTCATTTTAAACTAATAGCTAGTACATAATGAAATAACAAATAACTCAAAGTCGTTATGATAATGCACAACGCTCGTTATGATAAACCAATCACATTTAATCAAATACAAATATGCATTTTATAGAAATGTTCTATTCGTTAATAGCGGGGTCCTAGCATATGGCTTCTGAGGCATAATAAAGCATTATTCCGTAACTTTAATCTTACTGACAAACCTGATTTCTAGTACAATAAAATAACTGTACTGCAATTGAGTCTGCACGGTTCTTGCGTCAATCCAAAGCTGCATTAGTGACCTTTCCTTTTGCCGTTCAAGTGACAACATGTAGAATTATTGACATTCAGCGTATTTTAACTTCACAGTTTTCAATTGTGTAAAAATGTGAAGTAATGCAATCTATCGAGAAAAAAAATCTTACATACCCAAATTTTGTTATCTTTTGTTTTGGGCCATCCTGGGCGGGTGACAAACCTTCATGAGATCTTGATGAAACTTTGGAATATGATCCAGGTTAACTCGAAAATGGAAAATTTGAGTTCATTTCAAAATTGGACGAAATGGCGGGGGGTCTCTCAACACTTCTAAGTTTAAATCTTCAATAACTTTTAATCCTAGATTTTAATCTTAATGAAACTGGGTATATAAGGTTTTAGTACTGTTTACAATATTTCTGCGTACCAACTTCCGGTTTGTCACTTCCAATTAAAAATTATTTTTTTTAGTGTTTATATCTACTGTAGCCTTCAGTTTCAAATCGATTTTGATGAAACGTTGGTAAAAGGTTTCAATCACTATGAGAAAGATTTTATTAGCTTTTAGAGTACATTGGACAAAGGGTTGGGGGTTCACCATTCAACAAGTGTTTTTTCACTGTTTTTTATGTTTGTTGGCAGCATTTTTTTAATAAAATGTGTTGTGTAGTAGGAACTACAATATGTGTCACAATAACACATAAAAACCTTTTAAGACCAAGGTCCCACAACAACATACGTTCAAAGGTGTTGATGGACGTAAATCTTTCTTGTTTTTGTTTTTTTTTATAGTTAAAGAATGGACAACTAAACAAAAAATCCTATCACTTACAAAATATGACATAGGCCAAAATTTTATGATAGAATAGAGATAATAAAAGTACATAAATTAAAAAGTAAATAGCAAATTCTTACAAAAATTTGCTGAAACAAAACAAAAATGTAGTTGCCAATAATCCAGCCGGTTGCATATTCCTTGATCCTGTGACACATTGTCATTCTTAATGATTAAAGCACACACACAGTTATATGAAGGCTCGTTTCTTCAAGGCAGCAATAGCGTCTCATCATCAAGGATTATTTCACAGCTAAGATTGATTGTGCTACCATTGACTGAATACAGTTCATCCGCCACCACCCCTGAGATGTCACCATGGGTAGTGATATCTCACTGCTGTTGTCAGTGGTATGTGATATCTCACGTTAACTCGTATGTCAATAGCAGGGACTGGAGTACGCGGGGTGGTCACACCCGTAGATCAAAAATAAAAAAAAAATTTCAAAACAATATAAACTGATCCCTGCATGCGGGAATTGAAACATTGAAATTCATTCACGACATGAAACATTCGTTTGTGAATGAATTTTGACGACACTTTAAAAACAGATGCAAATACTTATGATAAGGCGCTGATTTTTAGCGATATTGAACAAAGTGGTGAGGGTTTGATCGGTGGGTCATTCATACAACTGCTGAATTTTCACACTTTGTTTTTAAAGTTGGTTGAGAGGATACAAAATTCGTTCATTTATCTATTGTGACGACACTTTGAGAAAAGATGGAGATTTGAATGACAAAGAACTGATTAGTTTTTGGACGATACTGGGATAAGTAGTGGGGAACCTCCCGAGCATCTGTTTATTTGAAGCTTCAATAACATCAGCTCCTGATAATTGATTAAAATTTGAAAATTTGTATATATGCTAAGAGCATGATTTGCAACAGTTCTGCATTCCAACTTCCGGTTGATCACTTCCGGTAAAAATTTTTTTTGCTTTTTCTATTCGAACGACAGAATTTATGTCTTGTTGGAATACTACAACTTTCTTTAATGTTTTTATACGCGAAATCAATAACATCGGTTAGCCATTATTGTAAGTATTTGATGGATATTAGCACACGATGTATCCAGAACATTTTGTTTCCAGAGCTGTGGTGCAGTCAGTCTATGCATCAGCGTCGCAATATTTGTTTTACAGAATTTTGCATCTAATCTTTTCTCCGAAATTTTAAAACCAATGTTCATAAATTCCTTAAGAAAATATAATTTGCAATCCTAACCGGCCGATGGAATTGTGCCTTAGGCTATTCGGAGACGTTAATTCATAATTTAGCTGGTTTGTTTTCTTCAATGCTGCATTTAGCATTTATAACAAATACTTCAATAGAAAAGATGGCACAATACTCGCAAGGGGATCCTGTTACATAAGATCTTCCTTTCGAAGGAGACATCGGCTTCCGTGCTTATATAACAATGAGTAATAATTTTGTTTAGAGGTTTACCGGATAAAATTGAACCACGATAGCCAACTAACATCCGAGCAGTCTGCATGTCGTTTAATTATTCATCCTATCGCTATTAACGATTTCTAGAAATTTGAAATTTTTTTTACCATTAATAGAAAACATTCTTACGTATAAATGCGGAAGACCAGTAGACTCAACTTACGTCTTGCATTGAAGGCGTATTTTTTGCTATGTACAGCTGAATTTTATTTTATGAATTTACACTAAAAGTTCTCAATTCTATTGCCAAAACTACATATGTGTCGCCCTTAATCATGTTGATATTTTCCTGAGTTTGCATAAAAACACATTTCTCTACAATCGCATTGTATCAAATAAAAATGATTTTGTTCGTCGGTGGCTCTCTGACTCTGCTCCATTTATAAGTGTACCGAAGGTGACCGTGTCAAAATTCTGATTAACGCGTACCTGGAGTGATTGCGTTTATGGAGGAAACCTGTTTTACGTTAAAGACCACCATACAGTATCGTAGACTTGTCCATTTGGTAAGGGTATTACCTTGTGCTTAACTGGTTTCTTCTCAGACAGACATTTCTAACATGTCCAAGAACATCCTGCCATCTATTAAATCTAAACTGTGATTGGATAACATAGCAATCTTGGTCTGAACAGAGCAACAAAATAACATACTATCTAAAGTGTCCGCACTGCCACGATGCACAGTGGGATTCTTTGTGCAATAAGTAATTTTTTCGACACATAAACTTTAAAAATGTAATGATGCAGTTTTGTAGAAAATTGATTCAGTATGAAGAATCCATAAATTGTATCGCAAAAAAACGTTTATTTACCTTTGAAATAATGAAGTAAAGTCACATATAAATTTTGGTCCAAAATATTGAAAACTGTTTAGCCACTTCTATAGTGTTTGTACGTAAGATAACTTTATTGCTCTAATTTAAATAGTGATTATTTTCAAATATAGCCTTTTCTGCGTATTTAAAAAAAATATTATAAAGTTCGCTCATATGGTTTAAAAGATATGATAGAATAAAATTTGTTCTATAATGTGCCGTGATTGCAAACTTCCTTGGAAGAAAAAAAAGGTTGCTCGGTCGTGCTAGGTGCTCCTGCTATAATAAAATGAAGGGTAAGACTCCATACTATCAATTAAAAAAAAGTTTAAATAATTAATAATCTTTTATAAAATCATAAAATTTATAAAATCATAAAATTTTGGGTTCTATGGGCGGAGGGTAGTGGGTGTGGCCAATTTTGATGAAACTTTATTTTATTCTTAATTGAGGTAATAAAAGGCTCTGTGCCAAATTTCAAAAACTTTGGGCCAAAAATAAATTTTTGGGTTCTATGGGCGGTGGGTAGTGGGCGTCACCAATTTTGATGAAACTTTATATTTTTCTTAATTGAGCTAACCAAAGGCTCAGAGCAAAATTTCTACATTCTACGAGCACTCCTTATATTTTTTGCCAAACATTGTATGAACAAATCCCACTGTGCGATGTGCGCTGCTGAACCCTGCATATAAAATACTTGCTAACGTTGTACTTGCTCAACTCATCCCATTTCTGGGATCAACGTTTTACTTTAAGGATGATTCTGGAAACGATATTGGAGTTACAACATCAGTATTCACCAGCTCTGCGTTGATTTCAAGCAAGCATATGATAGTATCATACTTGATAACCTTTGATCCGTGTTCATATGCCTTGGTATTACAGAGAAATTTGATTCCCTGTGTTAACTTACAGCGTTGGGATCAAATTGGAAAATAGGGGCAGTTTCTTAACCTTTTGATATAACATCAGCTGTCCACAGGTGGTGCACTCGGGCCCGTCCTATTTATTTTGGTTCTTGAGCACGCGATAAGAAAAAGGCGAATCTAGGCACAAAATTGCATCTTTAACAAATGTAATCAAATTCTTGCCTATCCAAAGGATATTGCGCTTCTCGGACGCAGACCAATCCATATCAAAGATAGTCTCTCACAGCTTGAAAGAAATGCTAAACGACTTGGATTATGTATCAACAACGATAAAATTAAATTTTTAATAACATCCGGAAATCTGAATACTATCGAGTATCGACTACGAAGTAGAACGCGTGAAAATTTTTAAATACCTCGGATATGTTATAACAACGTCCAGAGACATGCAGGTAGATGCCACGGCAGTGACACGGGTCTTAATATCTGTCATACAGAGTTTTCTACGCACACTCTAAACTTCTGCGATCAAATCATGGTTTGCGCTTGTGCAAACTCACACTTTACAAAACATCAATTCTATCAATATTCGAGGGTCATCAAACAATTAACGATCCATGAAAAGATGATGAACATCAGTATATAATTCGAATGAATCATAACACAGCTTCTTGGAGACTGCGATGCAATCGGATTCATTAAATCCCACCGGATCAGATTGTTTGCTCATGATGAAAGGACTTCATTAGGATGAATGATAAAGTGTCCCACCAACAACCAGCTGATGTTCACCGGAGAAGAAGATCCAGACAGCTTGATGACATCATCAAAGACCTTCATGGTATAGGATGTCGAAACTGGGATCAACAAGTCATGACAGGAGATGAATGGAAGCTGACTGCACAAACGACAACGAGAAAACTTCCTCCAATGGATTTAAATGCCAGAGAGAGTAAGAGAGAAAAATAGAAGAGAGAGAAAGATAGAGAGTGAGAGATATCAAAATTTTGAACGTTATGTTTGATTGCAGTTGTTAAAAAGGAAATGATACGAAACTTCAACATTTATTTTCTTAAAATATTAGGAACTGATTAAGTGTTTTCAAACCGAATAAATTTAAAAATCAGACACCTGCTACAATGGTCGTCTGTAATAGATTTACTTTGCGACGGCTCTTGTTTTTTAACACAATGAAACGTAAGTACTTCTATTGTAAGATTTCCCTAATCACAGGTTTGCAACTACAGCAAACACAAAATACGGTCACCACAGCACACATAACCTTGCGAAAAACACAAATCACTATTACAAAAGTTTAAGAACTATGTATTTTGCCATCACCGAACACAAGATGAATATTGAATACATCTAATAGAAATTTGTAACGCGCTTTAATTTTAGAATGTTGCATTTTACTGAAACGAAAGTAGTAATACTTTTTTAGTTTTTCGTTCAACTGTCTGTATATAAAGAAAAATAATACAAAAATGCTGATCCATCTATAACACAATTTTTTATGTATAAAGACATCATTCATTAACTATAATTATGAACACATGTTAAAGCTGTTCCACAATCCAAGTAAATGAAAAGAATTTCAAAACTAATTGATGAATTATATTAGGTTTTACAACTATCACTTTAACTCAATTTTAAACAAATTCAAAACACAATTTTTCAACACTTAAGTTAATAAAACAATAAACAAACAAAATAATAATAAACATATTTCACCTGAACTAAAGAATAGTTAAAAAAAAAATTTTAAAACTAAATCCACGAGATCTTAAACAAGACTAAATCCATCAAACAAAGCACAAAAACTATAATATTCTGTTAGTTTATAAGATCACACAACAGTTACTTACATTGAAAGAAAAAATAACAGAAATAATTGAAAATAATACAAAAAGAAATATATACAAATATGTACATAAATAACTATCGTGCTCACTTGCACTTTCTTTTGTAAAATTTATGAAGTTTGGTTAAATCTATTTCATCCGAGGTATCCAACATATTTAAAGGTACATTTTAAGGATAAAATATTACAAAGGGCTCACAACAATAAAATAACTTTAAAACGTTCTACGTTTCAAAAAATATGAGAGGCGAACCGAAACGAACTTTCAGTAAAAAGTGATGTCATGTAGAGATGACTCAGTTAACTCACACATAAATACTACATAGAGCATAACGATAATTTTCAATTTGCAATTAGGAAGTGAACGGCTTCTTTTGGTCTATAAATCATTCATACGTCTCTGCCAGCATCAACGTTCTCACAAACCAAAACAGTTTCAAATATCAATTTGACCAAACAAGAATACAAAAACATGTGTTCTGAGGTGTTGATGAACGCTTTGTGGAGTGAAACTGCATGGGAGTATTAATTTTGACAAAGTATTTAATTTATATTAGATTGAGAAAAAGACGACTCTTTCCATTTAGTCTTTATGCCAGAGTGGGATAGCTTCGTATAGCACCAGGATGGAAAGGGATGCAGTGCACCCATCATGACAACAATACTCCATCCAGAGACCAATATAGAACTTATAAATATGGATTAATCGATATGGAGTGTAATATGTTTGAATCTATCGTTCGAGTTGCCTAGACACGCTCTTTGCGATGGACAATTAATGATCTTTTTAGAGTAAATCATTGGAAATTGTGATTCTCAATAAACAAATGCTTTCCCAAATTAACTAGATTTGGGTCAGTTCACTCAGTGCCATTTTTTGCTAAGAAAAGAACAAGTCATACTTTAGCCATTCTTAGGTCAGATGACAAAGAAAGTCAGGTTCAGAAATGTTGCCCCCAAGTATAGTATTTTCAGGGTTTCTCATCTTTGGGATCCCTTACCTATGTGAGTTTTTCCAAATGATTCCCAACTGAATTTATGATGACTAAGAAAAGTAAGAAAATTAAAGTTCAAATTTTATTGTAATTCGATACTTTTTGTTCTCTAAAATTTCAATAGCTTAAAATTCAAAAATATTTCAAAGAAAACTTGCATTCTAATAAGTAATTTTAATCAAAACAAATATTTTTGTCTATATCAAAAAGGCAAAAACAAAAAAACTAATCAAACATTAGGAATCAAGATATACAACAATGTATTTCCGTTTGTCCCGAAATAACTTTTAACAGAATATAATCATAACATTTCCTCTTCCATGTTGATTTAAATTCTTTGAATTTTCATAATTAAATGTATTGTTTGGGTTAAATGATGTTGAATTTTATCAGACTCAGACGTAATAGCAATGAAAAGATTATTTTTATCTATGTTGTAAATAGATAGCATAATTTCATGTTTATATGTAGTTTAATGTTTTAATTACTTTAAGTATGTACGTGAGATTTGATTGAAACATCTTAATTAATATTTGATTTAGTATAAAATTATTATAAAAACGAAAGATCAGGAAGTTAATGAAAACGGGTGTAAGAATGAAGAAATTTTAAAATTTATATTTTTTTCATTACTGAAAATTATGAAAGCTCCACAAAAACTGGGATCAACTATAGAATTCAACAATCAAGTATTATTAGGTTTATAATTTCGCGTAGTTAGGTTATCAATTTGGTGGTTTTATGATTAACCACACATCACGTGGAATGATCAATTGGGGTACATAGTTTTAGTATTGACGATTGCGGAATCCCGCATAGTCTTTAAATATAAAAGTTGCTATGCATCAGAAGAGCTACAAAAAACAATTACGACAAAGAAACGCAAGTGGCAATTCGATGGAAGCAAACTTACAACAAATGAATGGAATGAGCTAGCGAGATAGCGATCCCACATACAAAATCTACTGAATAGGAGGAATGAAGTCTACTCTATTCTCTGTGAATCTTTGCATTTCTCTGTGTTCATATGTCTTGGTATCTCTAAGAAACTTGCTATTCAGTAACACAAAATCGAGAAGATAATTTAGAGGAGTAATCTCAGGAACACTCTCTAATTCATTAACTACTGTGCCATTCTGGGTGTTGAACGAAAATACGGAAACATAGATATATACATAATTTCTGAAAATCAGGTGACGATTTTGGCTGTTTTCAAAATGAAAATCGCCACCTCACTTGAAAATACCTGGCGCATTTCGACCTAAAGCTAGTATGGGAATGGTACGAAAATCTAAAAAAGATTGGAAGAACCATCTGCCACACTTTTGTGGACGTCTGGCATCACTCAGAGGTCAAAGGTAATGCGGTTACACATTCCCTAGCGATGAAAGATGGGAGCGCCAAAATCATTTCATTCATTGCCACATTTTGGATTGACAAAAAGTTCGCTCAAATCTTTAATCGAACAGAACAGAGCGGAACCTGAACATGGTGATGATATGTCACAAAATGCGGTTCGGCCAACCAAATTTTCAACAAAATAGACCTAGGTTGCTTCTAAGGGATGCAGATTCTGATACTTGAAGGTTGAAACAATGAAGCACACTATCTGCAACTGATGTGACCCGACATGGTGTAGATATATCCAACTTGGCCTAGGAAGGGGGATTCCAAATCCAACCGAGCTCACTATTTTAATTGTTTGAAATCATTTTACATTTTTATTCCTAATTTTTCCACTGTCTTACTAAATTATTAGTCCAACATAATCAATAACAATCTATTCTTTGCTATAACTCGTTGTTTTATTAATGTAAGGAAATAATCATAGTTACAACTTATAATAACCCAATCAAGTTTTTCTCATTTTACTTTCTCAATTAAATTTAATATTAATAGGAAGTTATCTAATTTAGATTGAATTCGCGTATTCATTCAATATTGATTGATTGAAATTATAAATCTGTATCAGATTATAGATATGGAAGAAACGTGACATATAAACGTTTTTAGAAAAATTCAAATCTATAAATAATTTTCTTGGAGAATATTTTTTGTGAAAAGATTTTGTGAAAAGATGGTGTTCTATTATTTTTTTCGTAATTCCATGTAAGTTCAACTTATGTTTTAATATATGTTGTACAAGTTTACAAAGTTTGATTTTTTTGGTTTTAATTTAGAAATCTTTCACTTTTGCAAAACAAAAAGAAATTTGGGTTTTTATTGTTGAAGGATATGATTAAAGGGAACGGATTAGGATTTTAGTTTTCTTTAAAAAAGTTATAATTTATTTTTTTATTTAAATGAAATTATCACTTATTTGAAATATAATTTTTTTTTAAATTTAAAGTTTGTGAAACGCTATCAATGATAACCTATAAGTCTTTTGTACGAAGTATTTGTCATATAGTATTAACGATAATGACCAAATATTACGCATGGAGCGATCAGTTTTTATTAATGTTTGATCTACGGGTATGTCAAACCGACGTACTCCACTATTGACATATAAGTGAACGAGGTGTATCACACTCACCACTGGCAATACTGGCAGATATCACTAGCCAAAGTACTATCTTAGGACGGCTGGCGAATGAACTTTATTTATTCAGTCAATGGTGGGACCCATCTGTCTTAACTATGAAATATTCATTGATGATGACACGCTTGTCGCTATTGCTTGCTCGAAGAAACGAGCCTTCATAAATCTTTACGTGAGATTTTATCATTAAGCAAGACAGTGAGTTACATAAACAAGGACTATGCCACAAGCTGGATTATTGGCAACCAAACTTTTATTTTGTTCCTTATAAAATTAAAAAAAATTCCTCTTAGTTTATTTTTATTTCCTCCACCCTATCATTAAATATTGGTGTAAATGCCGTTAATTTTGCCGACCACATGTTGTGAGACCGAGGTTTTAAAAGTTTTTATGTGTTGTTGTATTGTGACGAACGAACGTAATATTAGTACATATTTTTTCAGGTTCTAGCATTACTTACATAATTATTTTCGATTCAAAAAATAGTTTTTTTATGAATCAAATCAACATGTTTAGTATTGAATTTCACCACTTAACTCAATAGTTTTGAATATCCATCCAGATACATGTTGACCGTTTTCTGTTAGAGGAAAAATTTATATAAATGGTGCCCTCCATCGGAAATCAAATCCGGCACCCTTGATTTACTAGACTAGTGATTTATAAACTGAGCCAAAACGGCGAAAGAGTAACATGTTTACTGTCATAGTTTTGAAGAATTAAACGTGATTAAATGTTCATAAACAATATAGAAGTTGTTTTCCGTGCAGGCAGGGAAAAATATTTAATGTCGGTGACGTAAAAGTGAATTATTTTTTGCCGCCGGTTCACACAAACAAAAATGCTGTACAACAATGGTACTGCAGTGAAAAGTACTATTTAGTAGCATTCAAAATACGTTTTTCTTGAAATGATATAATCAATTTACATAACATTCCTCCTGGTACGCATTTCTTGCAAACTACGATGACACTCGATTTTAACCATTGCTTAGAAAATTTCTTTGCTGATATAACTTGCAATGTTTTCTTGAATTTGAATCTCGCTTCAGACGTTAATTTAACAACGCGTTCTAGAGTTTGTTGTCGTTTTAAAACAGAAACTCAAATTTAAAAAAACGTCATCGTCACCGGCTGAATTTTGGTTTAGAGTAGTAGAGCTTAATTTTTCTTTACTTTTGGGAAGTATTCAAATAAAATGCTCTTAGGCCATAAGTTAATTCAAATGCATAATATATATAAATAGCTACGATTCTTCACTGTATACCGCAAAGGGCAGTAGCAGAAATATAAATAATTAAAACACTTGTATACTAAACGAGATACAGTGTAAATCGAATAAGAGTAATTGAATATATAATAACAAGACCAAGTATTTTTCTGTCTGTGTTTGCTCGCCAAAGAAATCTACTGCAAAACGGGCTCTTAAATTTTGTTAGTAAAAGATTATTGATGGCATAAAATATCACTCAGAGTTTTAAAATTATAACTGTTTTTTAGTTAATATTTTACTATTGATTGTTATATTAAAGTTTTTTATTTAAATATTATTTTATCCACTTGGTTTTCTCATTCAGTTTATATGTTGTTCGCCAAGATTTGTAGCCACCAATTTCTCTGGATTGCAACAAGTATCGGTTAACCCAGCGGTCGCAAGTGAATGTGTGTAAGTGTGCCGAAAATATTATTTTTGTAATAATCGCTTTATGGCCGAGCCAACTGAACAAGCTGTCAAAATTTTATGACTTCGTGTTTGCATATGTTTCGATTAAACCCCGGATTTTAGGTGCAATAATTGTGTTAGAATTTTAAATGGTGACTGTCTTAACAAAAACGATATCGTTAAAATTTTCTTAATTGGAATTATTTATCCTTAGTATAAAACAGTTTTCTAATATTGAGAAACAGCTACCTGTGTTTATAAAAAATCTAGCATGTTCTTAAGCTTTCCATTGCTTGTCTGCTTTTATTTTTCATAAAATTCGGTAATGTTTAGTTCATGTAACATAATTTTTTCTAGCTTCTATTTTTTGTTCCCTTATGTGTAGTTGAAATATTGTTTTTGTTTTATGGAGAGAATGGGATAATGGACTTTTAATTAACTTGTGATCACTATGTATATATGTTTTATTTACTCAAAAATTAAGCTAGACAATTTTGGTTTAAAATCCAGCGACATTATTTAATATTCGCCACAGTATATTTCATCAGAGCAAACAACATAAAAGTATAAATTATATATACTTCAATAATCAGATAAGAATAGCATAGACTAGAATATACTCTGCTGGGATCAAAAAGAATTGTTGTGCCTAAATACCACCCCACTCTACTTCTTGGTGAGCAGTACCTACTCCTAACCCAGCTATAGCAGTCCCTCTAACTCTAACTCCTTAAGGCATTTCAGAATATGGAGTGGGTTCAACGAATGCTGTTTATTTCAGTCAATACGTCCTCAAATCTCTTTCTGTTATAAATCACTGATCCACATTATTTGAGAACGTGAATTAGCATCTATTTCTGCAGTGTTTTATGAGTATACCTTCCATTCTTTTTAAGTTGATCCTTCTCAATCCCAAACATGATCTTGATCTTCTTGGTTCATACATACGATAGCCTAATTAATTCTTAGGGTAATCTTAAGCCCGTGGCACTTTTCAGACCTCAGACCATTCCTTCTTCCTCTCGTCCCTTATAATTTTCGAATGGATCCTATCCTCAGTTCACAAAATTGTTCCGGGTCAACGAAAGGCGTTGTTACACCTGTTTGCCTGGCCCATCGGCTTCGTCATTACCTTCATACACTAATAGGGTGTTACCATCAGAAAGCTCGTCAAGCTTACCTCCACAGTTTTTAGCTAGTTTAAATGTAATGCTATGTGTCTTAAGAGCTGCTTGCTGTTCCACAAGATGAAAGGCACTTGTTCTGATAATTTATTTTCAGGCCGTATTCTGAACAATTTTCAATTTCTTTGTCTTGGTCCAAATACTCCTACTCTGCGTACGGTTTTATTACATCATTGTTCTGATTGTACTTAGTAGACTCACTGCGCCACTCTTCTTTTGACAACATCATAACGTATTTCCTCCTAAAGTTGAACTACTTAACTATTCGGTTTTTTGATTACTCAAGTCAGGACTTTTGCTGGAAATTTCTTTTCAATGTTTGGTGTCGATGATCTTTCCCTTGCTCATGGTTTCCAAGCTAAATCTAATAATTGCTTCACTTGCTATGTTCTTGATTTAAAATTGAATTGTGATTAGATCTAATAGCATCTCCAGTGATACAGCAAGACATATTCTCTTCGCTTTTATTATGCAGATACGGAGTCTCTTTTTCTTCTCTAACTCCTTTTCCCGGACTAAAACTGCGCTCTTTGGCTCCATATATCACAAGATCTATAGTGTCCTTAAAACCGTCTTCCTGTGGCTTTTGTATACCTTTCCTTCTGGTACAACTTCTCAATATTTTGTCTTCTCTGCGCTTACAATTTTTTAACTTCTCATGATAATTGGAATCAGGTAAGAGGCTAGACTTACGATTTTTGGTAAACAGAGGATGTGTATACCGTCTGTTGGATGCAGAAAAAGGAATGTAGAGAGGAACATAAGAGAAGTGTTGGCATAAAGAGGTGGAAGCGACAATAGAAAAATGGGGAATCAGAAAGATCGCGGTCTTCTGTGAAAAGTAGATGAGCCGAAGAAAAGGAGCACGTTGGGTTCAGGAGCAACAGAAAGAAACTCATGTGTTGGATATGTAGGAAATTAGGCCATATTAGGACAGCTGCAACAGGAAGCGTCACAAATCTTCGTCTCCTATTCAACGGAAGTCCGTTGAAGGAACAGAACAACTGTAAAGCTAAGAAGTGAAGAGAATGCAGCCTACATTCCAATTTCAAGAATGGCGGTAAATGGTGAAAGTTTGGGTATCGAAGGACAAATTGAAGGTAAAGGTTTCTTCATTACATTGGATACAGGCTGTTCAGCTCATACATTCGTACGCAAAGGTTTGATTGGCGGCGTTTTGGAATAATCAGATGGATTAAAACTTTAATCAATAACTGGAGAATGCGCTGAAGTAGTAGGTAAAAGAATCGCTAAAATAACGATAAATAACTGCTATCAACAAGAGGTGCTAGGAGCAAAATATGGATGAAGTTGTTTTGGAAATGAACTCCATAAAGGCGCAGGGATTCGTCTTGAATGTGGGATCCTGAAAGTCAATAATGTTGAAATGCCACAACTGTTAAATGAAGCAGAGTTCACAGATATTGGCAGCGAAGAAAAACTATGCAGTGCAAAGGCAAATTCAGGACCATCTTCCAAATAGATGAGACCAAGAGACGTCAACCGACGCAGTCGTTAAACAAACGCCGAAACTTAAAAAGGAAACAACTTCAGATGCATAAAAAAGTGAGCAACGTAAATCAAAATGAGGTGGATCATAGGCCTTCAAACGGGGACGAATCGCAGCTGAAAACCCGAAAAAAAGGAATGGTTCGGGGATACGCAGGAATAAAAACTCAAGGGGCAACGAAAAGGAGAACGTCCAAAGTAGTGAGAATCGAAACTCAACAAGGTGGGCCGACATAAAACAAAATTATGGCCAAGGCCTTACAAAAGAACCGGAAGTAATTCTAAACAGCCCGAGAAATAGAGAAAGGAAAAAATGTTTCGATTCAAAAATTGGAGGAGATATTTAAACCCGTTCGGGACGAACAGGCTTAGGTGGAGGTTAATGTTACGATTCTACATAAAGACAATGAAATACAAATTGTATTCAACGTCACATTTTCCAAGAAAAATGGTCAAAGATAAACAACAACATGATATAAAATTAAATTATTTTATGAATCAAAACAACATGTTAGGTAGAATAATGTTAACGAATATTCTTATATTTTCTCAAGGATTCTAAAGAAAGTGGAAACTATGTAGAATTGTAGGAATTCCCTTTTGTAGAATTAGTTTTATTTTAGACCTGCGACGGTGTAAAGTTATAATTACAATTGCGACAGTTTAAGTGGAATGCGAAATGAATTAATTGTAAACGAAACGCTGTATGGTGCAAATGAAACGATGTAAATAGAAAAAGTTATTTTTAAATTTAATTGTGAATAAAGTTATAAGTGTTATTAAAGAGAAATAATTTGTGTATTATTTTGGAAGCTGTGAACTTGAAATTTCTACAATCAATCGTTAGAGTTTCGAAGCTGTTGGAAGAATATTCTAGCTTTCCCGTTGTTGTTGTGGAACAATTAAGCAGTTGAGTACTTAATAAAACCTTACTAATCAGTGATCGAACTCAGAAGGTGATTGGGAATTACGTTTATCGAATTGAAAGTAAAGATAATTCGAAGTACGGTTTGAAAAATAATTTCTATTTTAATCAAAATAAGTAAATATTTTAAAAGACAAATTTAAGGTGAAATTTAGACGAATTTTCTCAAAAGTCCAAAAGGTTTGCCGTGCTTAGCAAAAATGTTAAACGTTTTGCGATACTTGGGTTAACCTCTTGCGCATAGATGTTTTTTCAAAAAAAAATTTGAAAAAATATGCTAGAAGAAAGCTGTAGATATCCATATTGTAACGTTTCTTAACAGAGTTGCAATTATTTAGTTCGATCACTAAATCAGGAAATTAAAACACAATAGATTTTCTAAACGTTATAATTTTATTCGTTCAAGATGTTGTTATAAAAATATTTTTTCTACTTCTATTCCCCTTAATTGTTCTTGTACTAACAATAATTCACCACTTATAATTCTATTACAATTGTTCACAATATCACTTTTAAATGTTCTCTTACAATATTCTTTTTCTTTCTACTTATAACACTGTTAATTTTTAACTCGCCTATATCACTGCTAAATTTTTATACTTTTTCTATCGCTGACAATTTTATACTCAATCCTATCGCTAACAATTTTATGCTCAATTTTATCGCTAACAATTTTATACTAATCTTATCCCTCGAACAACATCTGTTATATATACTACATGAAATAGCCTCGATACTACTATAATATTCTAGAACACAAACCTTCCTTTTTCAACATAAACGTAATAACACGATCTTCAAATATTGACACATATGTGTGATTTCTATTCTTTTCAATTGTTTTATTTACCAATTCTTATAGGATAAACAAAAACTTCCTATTACGTGTTTACTTTGATTACGTTGATATCTTTTATTGATTTTTATATTTCTTTTGTAGAACTATTTTCTCTAAAGAGTATTTTCTCGAAGATGCTCTATTGTGTTCTATCGTATTCCATAATCGTCACAATATAATCAAAATTACTCAAAATACCATAAGTAGTACCTAAAACTGGCCATAATTGGACAACACTCAAGCAATCATATGAATAAAAAAATCTATTAAACATGCTATGATGCTGGCAGTCTCAGACCAGCTATTTTCATTAAACTAAAACTTTAGAATGGTGCATGCTTTGGTCTCCCTTTTAGTTTAAGCAATCTTCCTTGATTGCAAAAAGCATAGGTTAGTGCTTGCAAGTTTTTGTCAATATTTTTCAAACTAAATTCAAACATCCCTGTTAGCCATTCTATCTAGTTTTAAGATTTCAGTGAGTCGTCTTACACTCATGAGGCTATTAAAATGCGATCTGATCTGTCGATCTTCGAGAACATTAGAATGAGATGCTCAATATCCTCTAGAACACTACATCCATCACCAAATTATTTCCATTCAGATGATGTTTTACAAATAGTCCTAATGTTTTCAAGTCCTTTCCTATTTTTTCACACGCACGCACGCACGTCACACATATTCCTTTTCACTAGCCACTCATATATTATGTTCACATTGCCTACATTGCGCTAGTTACTGACATCGTTTTGTAACAAGATCATTTCACTCTTAAAATCGGAGAATATTACTATTCTTTTCTCCTTTTTATTCAATCGCAAATTGTTGCCTTCATTCCAATCAACTCAGCATTATACAGTTGCTATTTTCTAATTTTACCGACCTGTCATAATTAATCATAGGCCCGAACACTCCTATTCCACAGTCATTTTCAGTTACCCTAGCATTTATATAAACAGCGAAATATACATATAATTTTCACACTACAGTCTTTTAACTATGCTTTTAATAATTTTATTCTAGTTATGTTTCTTGGAGCTGAATTAATCGCAACCGAACTTAATACCACATTCATGCTCAACTTTCATCAACTAACGAAAACCAACTGCAGATTCATCACCTATTTCATAATTTTAGTAAAATCTAAAGCCTTTGACAGTATATCTGTCACGCCAAGGTGAAATTCAGTATTTTCTTTCACTCATCGGCTAGGAACTCCATGTGTTTCTAAATTTCATGTAGCTATCGATCTTAATATCCCAATATTTTGCTACATTTACCTGTTCCACATCTTTGTTTTCAATTCTAATATTTAACACTCTTTGTGGTCCCATTCGGCACTTCAAGCACTTCAGTTTCGGCAAAATCTGATTAAAAACAAACCGTGCTCTCTAAATGGTTTCTTTGGAAGACCTACGTTTGTGAGGACAACGATATCATTTACAAACTACGGTATGGCTAGTTCACTATCATTGCTCTCATATATCTCCCTTGTAAGCAGATCCCAAAACACGGATATATATCCAAAGAACAGTCTAGAAAAACCTCATCGAGATGGCTGAATTCCTTAGGAAGTGTTTCTAAATTACGTATCTCCTTTTAAAAGGACTCTTCTCTTCTCATAATAGATCGTAACAAGTGACGAGAAAATCTCTGCTCGCTCTGTAACAATTATTCAACCTTCGCCAAGTGAACTTGGATCAAAGGCTGTTCAAAATCAGCACTATCACAGTTAGATTGGAAAGGTATTGTTTATTTTTTACTTTTGTGAAAAGTCAACAACAGCATCATTGATGTTTGAGTTTGCCCTATTTGTAACTTTCAACCATTCGAAACTGGACATATAGTCCCTGGGCCTTCACCCACATAATTTTGTGATTACCACATATTTTATGCTTCGTGATGCGCCTGTCCTTGACGAGCCCGAAAACATTTGTTCTGCGAATTTTTTCAAATCGGCCGCTTTTGCTTTCGGCAAGCTCCGAAAAATGCCGATTGCCCGGGATCTTGTAAATTTTTGTTTTTTTTGACTATGGGGGTTGGAAATTTGATTTAGAACACAAGGGTAACCTTGTCCGACAAAAATTTGTCTGCTATTGTCTAGTCCGACAACCCAAACATCCAAAATGTCAGTTGTCGGACTCGACAATAGCAAACACATTTTGGTCGGACAAGCTTACCCTAGTATTCTAAAACAAATTTCCAACCTCCACAGTCAAAAAAAATAAATGTGGCAGCAAATTTACAAGATCGCGGGCAATCGGCATTTTTCGGAGCTTGCCGAACGCAAAAGCGGCCGATTTGAGAAAAATCATAGAACAAATGTTTTCAGGCTCGTCAAGGACAGGCGCATCACGAAGTATAAAATATGTGGTAATCACAAAATTATGTAGGTGAAGGCCCAGGGACTAGTATATTAAACTGCCACAAAAACGACACTTATTTGTTCAAGCAAAAATAACTTAAAGACCATAAAAAGGTAGCCTTCCTTTTTGAAAAAACCTGGTCGATGGACGAATGAGGCATTAAAACTCAAAACAATAAATAATTTAGCCAGTTCATTGGGTATGAATCATTACGGTATTTTGTTTGTTATACATAAGTGTATAATAAAATAAAGGATGAAACGTGTCGATTTGTTAAGGAAAATCAACACGTTTAGAATATTCGAAAATATCAAGCGTTTGAAAATATGAACAGCTTGTACAAAATTGATAGGACATAATAAGAATAAATAATTTTAGTATACAACTTTTCACTGAAAATTTATAAATGGATAATAAATCGAAAAATCAATTTAATTACCTACACTACACTACAACCATATTACTTAATAAAATTGTTGCTTCATATGTGTAATCCAATACAAAAAAAAATTACCTTGTCAATCAATTCAACAATTGATTAACAACAACAAAAAAGGATGAATGAAACAACATGGCGGAGTTGATGATAAAAAAGGATAAATATTTTTTTTGTCACACCCTGTCATGCCAATTAATTTAAATTTATAATAAGATTTTAAAATTTTAGGATAAAATAAAATAAATACCAACCTTTCTCTCGGGCTTAGCGCAATCTCTTGAATCAATTAAATTATTTTTACTACAAGCAAAATATTCGCTTATTCCAATAACTTCACCGCTGGAGGCCATTGACGGATATAATTATAGTATTTCTTCACTTAATATTATAATTTAAGAACTATAAAGGCGTTAATATTTATAAAAGGCTATTAACTTAAATTTAATAGTCAATTAATTTTTTTACAAAATTCAACACAAAAATAATTTCAACACTTGCTTGATACTTGATATTTCGTGTGAAACTGCATAAAAAAATAAAATTTAAAAAACAATAAACAAAAAGAGATAACAATAAGAAAAGAGACGTGTATTTATTTCTGTTTATACCGGGACAGATATGTATTCAGAATTGAAATCGATAAAAAATTGCTTAATAAATAAAACATATATTAATTTTACCTAAAATCACAGTTTTTAATAAAAATATAATTATATCTGTTTTTGTCCATTATACTCATAATTTATAAATATTAACGTGTTAATTCAAATTAATTTAATTTAAAAAAATTGCTCAAAATGTTGATCCATATTTTGCGCAATTTTATAAACTGTCAAATAAAATAAAACAAAAAAAAACTCATAAATGTCAACGAAGTTGTTTGACAAAAAATAAAAAAAGAGTGTAGTTAATTGAAAGATATTTTAATCAAAGTTTTATTTATAAAAAGTAGTATTATATAAATGTAAATAGTTATTTTAGAATAGTCAAAATAATTTAACATACAATATAATGTGGGATTCGTCTATGTTTTTGAGTACATTGACACCAAAGTTTTATGTTGCTCTGACAGGAACCTCGAGCTTAATTTCAGGATTGATATTAATTTTTGAATGGTGGTATTTTCGAAAATATGGAACATCATTTATAGGTTAGAAGAAATAAAAAGCAAAATTCAGATATGTTAACTATTTCATTTATTATATTTATTAGAACAAGTTTCATTAAATCATATCAGTCCATGGATTGGCGGTGGTGATTCTCAAACTGAGCCAAGTAACGGATCTAGTCAACAAGTTCCAGAGTGTAAAGTATGGCGTAACCCTTTGAATTTATTTCGTGGTGCCGAATATCAAAGATTTTATTGGGCAACGAATAAGGAGCCATTAACGTATTATGATATGAATTTAAGTGCACAGGATCATCAAACATTTTTCACTTGTGAAGGTGATGCTGGCAAAGCAGAGTATGAGATAATGCAAACAGCTTGGCGTGAACGAAATCCAGTTGTTCGTATAAAAGCCGCACATAATGCTCTAGAAATCAGTGCAGACTGTGCACCTGCATATATATTATTGGCTGAAGAAGAGGCAACAACAATTATTGAAGTAGAAAAAATATTAAAAACGGCATTAAAAATTGCTGATGCGAATTATAGGTAAGTTTTGTCTACAAGGTTCCAACCGTGAGAGTAGAAACATAAAAAAAAACAAAATATTTTAGGAAATCCTTAACCTTACAACACCAAGGTATAATAACGGAAGGAATTCATCGTCGTGATGTAAATGTTTTAATATACATAAAACGACGTTTGGCGATGGCATCACGTAAATTGGGAAAGTTAAAAGAAGCTGTTAAAATGTTTCGAGATCTGACAAAAGAAATTCCACCAATAATGAATGTTTTGAATATACATGAAAATTTGATCGAAACTTTATTAGAAATGCAAGCGTATGCCGATTGTCAAGCTGTGTTGGCTAAATATGATGATATTTTACTTCCAAAATCAGCAACAATTTGTTACACAGCTGCATTACTCAAAGCACGATCAGTTGCAGACAAATTTTCACCGGATATAGCATCAAAACGAGGGCTAAGCGCCGCTGAAATGAATGCTGTTGAAGCGATTCATCGTGCTGTTGAATTTAATCCACATGTTCCAAAATATTTATTAGAAACAAAACCGTTAATATTTCCTCCGGAACACGTTTTAAAACGTGGAGATTCCGAAGCATTAGCATACTCGTTTTTTCATCTAAATCATTGGAAAAATGTTGAAGGTGCATTAAATTTATTACATTGTACTTGGGAAGGTACTTTTCGTATGCTTCCATATCCATTAGAAAGAGGACATTTATTTTATCCATATCCAACATGTACCGAATGTGCTGATCGCGAATTATTACCAACATTTCATGAAGTTTCGGTTTATCCAAAAAAAGAACTTCCATTTTTTATTTTATTTACAGCGGGTTTGTGCTCATTTACAGCGTTGTTAGCTTTATTAACACATCAATATCCAGAACCAATGGGTTTTATTGCACAAACAATATTGAATTGGATATCGATGCCATTTCAAATATTAAAAGATAAATTAGATTCTATATGGCCGTGTAGCTTTCTACAACATTTATCAAGAATTTAAAAGTTGCGATTGTTTTTCTCTTTCTTTAATATTCAGATTGGATATAAGATTCAGAATTCAATCTACTTATAAACAAATTTGAGTTTATCATACCTAATTTTTTAAACCGTTTGTTGATTGTTGTGATAGCTCGTGCTCGTAAGTAGATTTAAATTCAATATTTTTACATTCAAACTATTTTGATAACTCAAAAATGCTCTCTAACGTTTAATTGAAATATGCAAACATAAAATAATAAAGATATATTTTTGGAGTTATTTACCATTTACATATCCAATTATTCGAACATCAAAATTAATACAAGAAATTAAAAATTGTTGAAGCATTTAAATTAATTTACCGGTTTTCTAATATTTATTAATTACGATGATCTTTCGTTATGAATCTAAAAAGTAATAGATTAAAAAGTTTCACTCCTCAATTACTGAAGTCGTGGTACATTAGTTGACGTGACTATTGTTATGCCAGATCGCATTAAAATTAGTATTGTCGATAAAAACGGGCACATCTGCAACAGAAAACCATTCACATTATATCCCTTCCGTTTTACAAAATAATTATATAGTAAATAAAGCATAGAAACTTATCAATTTTTGAAGAATGAAAATATTGTTGTGACATGAAAAGTTAAAGTGCTATTTCTCGTATAAAATGACTTGAGACGTAGCAAACGACTTCAACAATACGAAAATTGATGCTACGTGACTTTATTCATTTAAAGTGATGCGACACGACTTCAATAAATTATGGTGTTAATTGAAATACACTACTACTATAAAAAATAATTAAATTATTTAAGCTTTTTTATTTAAATTAAAAAAAAAGATAACTGAATGTTTTACTTATATTTTTTTTACTTAATTTATTTAAGAATGTATTTTATTAAGTTTTTTTGTGATTAAAAAATAAAAGTAAAAATGAAAAAAACTGAATTTATCGCTGTATTTTCTCGAATAGTTTTAAGTAATTTTTTCTGTTCATATGATTCCTGGAGTTACAACTCATTCCGTCTAGAAAGACTTTCAGCGGTGTACATCATTTGTGCGTCGTGTAAGAACAGTCACTCGATTTTGAAGCTCCCTCATATTTAAAAAACTTGCGTTTTGATTATTAAATTATTCTTCCATTTCATATTTTTCATTTTTTATTTTATACACCCTTTCCAAACTTTGAACTACACGGTGATGGCTTCAATACAATGGTTTTAAAGATTTGTCTTCCAGAAATTACTTTTTTTATAATAGCTTCTGGGAGACCGGTATTGCCCCAACAAACGTAACCCAAACTTTTTTAATTTACTGATAAAAATTGTGGACGAGCTCCGAAGTCCCCTAATTGAGAGGTTATCGTTACCGGTGACTTCAACGTCCACAACAAATCATGGTTGAAATTCTCCAAATCGACCGACGATGTTGACAATAGTGTAAAACTGGCAGAAATTTTTGCCGCGTCTCAGGGCTCATCCCAAATTGTTAAAAGCCCAACTTTCCCTCCCCGTAATGACGGTGATAATAGTTTTCTTTTAGATCTCTATCTTACCACAATGCCAGATATTACGAGTGTTGATGTCGCGAAAGGTAGTATTGGAAATTCTGATCATTATTTAATTCCATCAGTTATCGAACAAAATTTTTTTCTTGGTTCCCCTTTGGACCGTCATTGTTTTTACACTGACGATGTAAATGTTTCTGCTCAAAACTTTGCAGAAACCATCCAATTTGCTATCAATAAATTCGTCCCCTTTTCCATTGTAAAACCCAAACAAAAATACTTGTATTCGAAAGCTGCCAAAGCGGCACTTAGAAATAAACGTAGATCATTTAATATATGGATTCATAACAAAACTCCCGCTAATCGATCCCAATATCTAAAGACCAACAAAGTATCTAACCAGATTATCTCAAACGATAAGTCTGAGATTGACAGAGCGAAAGCTTCAAAACTTACGTCTATGTCTATTTCTGACAAGAGTTTCTACAGTGCCATTAATTCTGGTACAAAATCTTCTATTCCCCCTATTATTGATGATTATTCAATCGTCAAAGATCCCACAAGAAGAGCTAACTTGTTCGCTGAATGCTTTTCTCTGAACTCCACTGTTTTGGGAACTCCAAAAGAAATATCTCAAATCCAGTCTTCAGGAGTTAATATGAATGAACTCCACTTCAAACCCAAAATAGTCGCAAAACTTTTAAAGGGGTTAAACATCAACAAAGCCTCAGGAATGGACAACATTCCACCCATCATTTTAAAAACTTTTTTGAAGAACTTGCACCAACTTGGACTAAGATTTTCTACCAATCCTATAAACCTGGTATATTTCCCTCGTGCTGGAAGTTGGCAAATGTCCAGCCCGTCCCAAAAAGGGGTCAAAATCCGATATCTCAAATTATAGGCCAAAAGCTTTACTATCGGTCCTATCCAAAGTCTACGATTATATCAATACACACATTTCAAAATTTCTAGAAGCAAATCATTTAATAGCCGACAGCCAATACGGGTTTCGAAACAATAGATCAACTATCGATCTATTAAACTATGTAGCGCATTGTTGGAACTTGATAAAGGTGGTGAAACATACGTTATCGCTTTAGACATCTGTTATGATTTTTATGTAACTTTCTTTCTTGTAGTATAAATAAATCAAGTCTTTTTGTTTATAAGAGTGTATGAAAGATTATTTTCTTTATTTCAATATTTTGATAGTTAAAACTGACAATCTCTAATTTAATTTATGCAATAAAAAAGGCTTTCATTTTATTTTTATTTTTACATGACATTAGCTGACTTGCTGACTGACTATATAGAAATTTGTTACAGTTGTACCAATTCATATATAAAATGATATAAAAACTACTCGCTACACCACAGAATAAAAATATACAGAAGCGTCATAACACACTTTTTCTATGGAAAAATTTCGACTCAATTTTTTTACTTCTAACTTCACTTCAAACTTGCATAAGGGAGGAAAAAGTTTGGTTATGTATTCTACATTTTGACGGTTTACAGTTTTACATTTAAAAAATCCAAAACCATAACAGTGTATAACAAATTGGTTTTTGTATATAGTTGCAAGTTTCCTTTTTGATTTTACATTAAAAAACTATTTTTCAAAATTCAACACAAATATATTTTTATTTTATTTTAAATATATATTTTAATCTAACTTCTAAAAAACAATTTTAATTTTCTTATTTCTCTTACACGTGTTTCAATCTTTCGATCATCCTCAGAGAGAAAATATTTACAACTAAATCTAAAAATTCCTTCCTTTACAACGAAACTTCCGTAAGCTAATTAAATTAATGTGGGAAAACCCGAAATTCGAACATTTTAAGAATAACAATTGTTTTAAGTATAATAAAATAAGGATAAGTACAAAAATTGTGGGCGTTGTGAATTTAAACAATACAAAATAGAAATGAATTTATGAATTAAACATCTTAAAGCTAAATATTGAGAAGTTACAGTTTGATTATGATTATTTTTTATAATTTTATTTAATGAGGTTAAATAAGTCTGATGTTATGACGTTTTGTTTTTCTTCGCAGTTCATGATATTTGGTTTGTGTTTTTCAATATATAGCGATTCATATGCGTCTAGTTCCCAATTTTTCCGAACTGTTTTTATAATTTTGGAATTGGCTAAATCTATTGCATGTGTTAGGTTTTCGACCATATGAAGCGCAACACTGGATTTATTGACGTTTCCTGTCGTAACTGCTTTGCAATGTTCTTCTAACCGGGTAGAGAATTTCCTAGATGTTTGCCCCACGTACTTTTTCTAAAAACAACAAGTTGACAAGTTTTGTTTTGACAGTAGTATTTGATATTTTAAATCTGTGAGTAAATAGTCATAGTGTAAATTTTAACATTTATTTAATTAATTTAAATTTTAGGACTATTTGGAACCTCATTTATGGGAATTGTATGTACCCACTGTATGCACATGCTGGTTAAATGTGCTCACGAATTAAGTAAACGTTCAAAAATGCCATCACTTGGATTCTCCGAAGTATGTTTTTATTCGCTTGAAATAGGACCAATTGGATTACGAAGATACGCTCAACTATCGATAACAATAATAAATATATTTCTTTGTATAACGCAAATATGATTTTGTTGTGTTTACTTTGTATTCGTTGCTGTTAATCTACAAAAAGTTGTTGAGCATTACTATATGAAGTTGGAAATTCGTCTTTATCTATTTTTAATGTTGATTCCAATGATATTTTTAAATTTAGTTAAAAATTTAAAATATCTTACACCGATATCACTATTTGCTGCTGTTTTAACAGAGATTGGTTTGACAATTACATTTTCCTATATGCTGACAGATTTACCACATTCGTCAAGTGTAAATGGATTTGCTTCGTGGGACACATTGCCGTTATATTTTGGAACAGCTATGTATGCATTTGAAGGAATTGGTGTAGTGCTACCACTCGAAAATATTATAAAAACTCCTCAAGACTTTGGAGGAACAACGGGTGTATTGAATACAAGAATGATAATAGTTGCATGTTTATTACATTAAACTTACCTCCTGACGCATTGTAAGAATTTTTATCTCCTTTTTTATTGTTTAATAATTAAAATTATTTTTATTTGATTAGCTCGATGGTTCGTTTAATGATGGCATTAGCAATATTTTTCTCATATGGTCTCCAATTTTATGTTCCAATAAATATCATTGGACCATGGTTACGAAGCAGTCTTCCAAGTGAGCAAGCGCAAAAAATTGGTGATATCGCATTAAGAATTGGTTTGGTTATATTTACATGTAAGATTAATTTAATTTTATGATTAATGTATACATTTTATGATTAATGTAATTTTCATTAGATTAACACTTTAAGTAGTTCATCAACAATTAAAAATTTATTAATGTATACTTTTAATTTTTTTTACAGTTATTTTGGCAGCTATTATTCCAATTTAGGTCCAATTATTTCACTTGTTGGTGCTGTTAGTAGTTCTGCTCTTGCCCTTATTTTTCCTCCACTTCTTGAGATAATTTCATTTTGGCCAAATGGACTTGGTCGTAATTATTATATACTTTGTCAAGATATTGGAATAATGGTGTTTGGATTATTAGGTTTTATTTTCGGAACATACACCAGCTTGGCACAAATCCTTAATCCTCCAGAAGAGTAAGTTTATTTCTATAATGTAATAAAAATAAAACATAGAACAATTTTTACATTAGTATTTATTAAGTAACTATTTTATTTTTGATGAATATGTGATTTTATATAAATATAACTATTAGTTTAGTTTTAATTCTGAACAAAATTTATGATGGTATGATGAGAATATCCTTTATTTTATAAATGTTAATTAAATTTTTAATGTTGATCTATGCTTAATTTCAGTTTCATTTTTTTATGTGATAATGAACTTTAAAGGATCGCGTACACATATCTTTTTTAAATTATGTCAAAAACAGACCAAAATAAAAGATACGTAAACGCCTGTGTGCGAATAAGACCAAACATAATCACTTTTTTTTAAAAAAGATGTCAATCGTGTCTATTTCGCTAATTTTTATACCGATGTTATCCGAAAATATGCTCTTAACCTAGAAAATTTTATTTTATTAAATAGAATTTCGAAATTTTTTGTTTAATTTTGTGTAAAATAAAATAAGTTTTTGTTTCATTTATTTTTTTTTGAGAATCGATCATATAAATCATAATTATCGAGAACCAAAATTTATTTTAGAAAAGTATCATAGTGTGTATAATTTTTTTTAACTAACACATATTTAAAAAATATAAAAAAGACAAACGTTTCGTCTTTTCGGACAAAGTCGGCACAAAATTTTACGAAATAGACACGATTGACATCTTTTTTTAAAAAAAGTGATTATGTTTTGTCTTATTCGCATACAGGCGTTTACATATCTTTTGTTTTGGTCTATTTTGTTTCATCTATTAAAAAAGACATGTGTACACAATCCATAAGTAAACTTGAAGTTCGTGTATATCCCAGTTAAACAAAGTTATATGTAATTAGACAAATCTTCAAAACTCTTAATTTAATTTTTTTTAACTTTATTGTTTTAATTTTTTAAAAATACCCAAACGTGCTAAGAGAGTGCTATTAGAGTAATGATCATTCCAGATTTTATGAATAAGATACAATTTTGGTAGATAATGTTTAGTAAATGGTAGATAATGTTTAGTAGATAATGTTTATAAATCTAAATGCAGATATATGTAAGTTAATAGACAAACTGATTTGATGATTTTTATTTTTAAACTAAGGGATCGTCTCCAAAATTTTCAAAACAAAATTATTATTATTTCTCTGCTGATGCGCATAGGGTAAATATTATTTTTGTTATGAAATAAATATTCCTTAATGTTTTTATGAAACAAACCACAAAATTATGTGTTGTGGTTATTATACTACTGATAGATGTCCCAAATCTTGGGACATCTATCCCAAGGAATAAATAAATGTGTTATAAAATGCCTAACTCGTTCAAATACTTTTCTCATAGTTATTCAAACTTAACACAAGTGACTGGCTAAAATAGTTTAGAACACAAGACTGATGCATATTAGCCGACGGAAATTTTAATAAATTTAGAAGCTTTATCTATACAAATCTCTTGTATGACGTTGGATTGAATAATACTGTTTCCAACTTATGTATTGGACATGTAAAGTGCTGAACACATTATTTGGTTGTGTTGTGTGTGTCTTTAATAGTTTCAAATATGTGAGCAAAACCTGAATTCCTGAAATCACCAATTCCGTCTTGTTTAAACTTGTCTGCGGATAATATCAGATCAAACATTTCTTTAATTTCACAGTTCATTTCACAGGTTGGCTATAATGACGATGGTGTTTTATCTCCACAACATTATTATTATTTTATTAGTAACAACGCAGTATAAAGATTAAGTTTATACATAATCATTTAGTATCTGCTACATCGTTTTTAATTTTACAAATAGGGAAACATGTGGCTTTTTTTGAAAACTTTTGCCAAAGTATCCAAATCTTTATTATGATAAACCGATAAAATTTCATTATGATTAAGTTCTATTTGTGACCACAATTCACTAGCACACTATCTTATATCTATAAAACTACATGTTGCAAATAATTGAACACAACGCAGAAGCCGAATAAACTTTCAAAATTAAATTATATAGTATGCTTTGTAAATTTTGTTTTAAAATATTTGAAAAGTTTATTCTTTCTTTTGAAATTTGATATCCAAGCAGATAATACGTTTTCCTGAAACTTAAAGTCATTAAAATTTGAGATTCAGTACCTAATTGTAATAAAAGATAAAGAAAGCTGGTTTAATAATTGAGAAAAGTCTCACATTTCAAAATTTGTGAAAGAAAAAAACTAATGTAAGAAAACTATTTCAAACTAATTAATTGATTGTAAATCTGATTGTAAAATGAATTATAGGTTTGAGTACTGCATTAAAAGACAAGAAACATAAATTGAGTTTTCGTCAAAGCGCATACTACAGACATTTTCCAACAATTTCTCAAACATTAAATGTGAGGTTTATCATGCAAGATCCAAATCAACGGACTTTAAGAGGCGCTACTGCAATGTTAACAAGTTGTGCTATCTGTGAACGACCTGATTCGGCAATTATGGTCTCTTGCCAGAAGTGTAATGAAAGCTTCCATCAAGAATGTGCAAGAATACCAGAATTTGAGGTAGATGTTCATCCATACACGTGTGATGAATGTATCAATTCGACAACAAGCTCTGAAACACAAACAACGATATCAGAAGCTCAAGAACCAGCTAGTAATAGATCAACTTTAGTTAAAACTAAGGAAACATTAGAAGCCGAGATTGAATCACTTAAGCAAATGAGAGAATTACTTCAACGTCGAAATAGACTTCTTCAAGAGGTTCAAACAATGAGAGTTGTCCCACCGGAACAGTCGCAAACATACATAGGAGAGGCTCAGCATCCTGAACTTGCTTCATCTCCAGAGTTTCAGCTGGTTCCAACGATACATACCTCAACACGTACTTCGATTGATTCTTCAATTTCAAATTTTGCTTATCATTCTACTCAATCAAATGCTCCATTACCCACCAGTTCATCACAAAGTCGTTTCAACAATTATGTTCCTTCATCAGCTACAAGTGTTCAAAACATAATGACTCAATCAACTTCTACTAGGCCAACTGTTTTGCCAAGCGTGCCAACAAGTATGTCTCAAGGTTTTTCTTTTAATCCATACGCAATGCCCTTTGGGATTGGTCCAACATTTCAAGGACAACAATCAATGAGAGACAATTTTCCATATCCAGTGTTGTTGCAAAACAGAGAGAGAATTTACCTGTCCAAAGAACACATTCAAGCTCGCAAAGTGATTTCTAAAGATCTGCCAAAATTTTCTGGAGCATTTCGACAATGGCCAATTTTTTTATCAAGTTACGCAACAAGCACATTAACGTGTAACTTCGATGACATGGAGAACTTAATTCGACTACAGAATTCTTTAACGGGTGAAGCAAGAACAAGCGTTGAGGGTATGCTTACTCTACCTGCAAACGTTCCATATGTCCTTCGTCGTCTTTGGACCTTGTATGGTCAAGCAAATGATCTCATCAGAGAGTTAGTGGTTGAGATTACAAAGTTACCACAAGCTTCGATGAAAAATCCAAATTCTATACTTAAATTTGGTACTCAAGTCCACAACATGATAGTCACTAAGAAGACAGCTGGAATGGTGGATCACTTACGAGATCCAATGATGTTGGATAAACTTAAAGAACGACTCCAAGTCGAGCTTCAGATGCAGGGGGAAATTGTTGCACAACAAATAGTGTACCCAACTCTTGAACACTTTGATAACTGGATTGATAATCTCGCCATGGTTGCATCAAGAGTGGCTTCAACTAGTTTCGACAAGCCAAAGCAACAAACCTCGAGGGTAAACGTTCACTCAGAAGATTCAAAACCCAAAATTGATTCTTGCTTTGGATGTCAAGGAGATTGCAGGTCACTTGAGAAGTGCAGTACTTTTGCTTCAATGAACCGCAATAAAAGGTGGGCGGTTGCCAAGGAAAAGCGTTTATGTTTCCGATGTCTTGTGAAACACAATGGTAGATGTACGGAAAAGTCAAAATGTGGTGTTCAAGGCTGTGATAAGCGACATCATAAGTTATTACACAACTTTGAGACCTCCAATTCCAGTTCAACCGAAAAGAAGCCAGATAATGAAAAACCTTCAACGTCTCAATGTGGCGTTCAGATGAGCCATTATTCAATGTCACATAATACATTGTTTCGTATCATACCAGTCACACTCCGAAATGGTAGACAAGAGATTTCGACTTATGCATTCATGGATGAAGGTTCTTCAGTAACCTTAATGGATTCAAAGTTGTACAGAGACTTAAATCTAACTGGCAAAGAACTTCCTTTATGCTTAAAATGGTCCAGGGACACGTACAAAAACATTCCAAACTCGAAGCAAGTTTCTATTTCAATTCGGGGAAGCACTGCATCCAACTTCAAGATCAATAATGTTCGAACTGTAGACGACCTCGAATTACCAAGACAATCCTTGAACTTTGAAGCACTTAAGAAATCTTTTCCATTCTTGGCAAAATACAAGGTTGAGAGCTATGCTAATGCCAAACCAATGATACTCATCGGAATGGACAACTTACACCTTAGTGGAGTTAAAAAAATGCATCAAGAAAGCGTAAGAAGTCCTGCAGTTGCATTTTGCAAACTAGGATGGACCGTTTGTGGCACATACGACTCTGAAGTATCTCATGGATCAGCCAGTCAAAGTCTAAATCTACATTTGTGTGTATGTAATAACGATGAATTGCATAAACTGATTCAAGGGTCATTCAAAATTGATGACATGGGAATCACCAAAAGTTCAGAAAAGTGTAGTAGCTCAGAGGAACTTCAAGCACTTGAGATGTTAAAGTCAACAACTAAAAGAGTTGGAGACAAGTTTGAAACTGGTCTGCTGTGGAAAAGCCAGAATATTAAGTTTCCGCTTAGTAAAAACATGGCAATGAAACGTCTACTATGCAATGAAAGGATGTTATCACGTTATCCGGAACTTGCTAAGAAAGCAGTTGAAGTAATGCATGAAGAAGAGAACCTTGGATACATCAGAAAATTATCAAGCGAAGAAGCTTCAAAAGAAAATGAACGTACTTGGTATCTGCCAATGTTTGCAGTCCGCAATCCCAAGAAACCTTCCAAACTAAGGATGGTAAATGATGGAGAAGCCAACGTTGATGGAGTATCATTGAACTCGATGCTTTTAATAGGTCCTGATCTGGTTCCACCTCTGCCTCAAGTGTTACTTCGTTACCAAGAGCGAAAAGTTTGCATTTCCGGAGATTTAAAGCACATGTTCCATCGTATTCAAGTTATAAAAGAAGACCAAAATTCTCAACGTTTTCTTTGGAGGAATCAACCAAGCGATCCAGTATCAACTTTTGTTTTCCAAGTCCTAATTTTTGGGTCAAAGAGCTCGCCCAGCTCAGCCCAGTTTGTTAAAAACCTCAACGCTGGTGAATATGCAAAGCAGTTTCCAAGAGAAGTTAAAGCAATAATCGAAAACACTTATGTAGACGATTACCTTGATAGCTTTGATAGCATTGAAGAAGCAATTTTAACAACAAGAAACATAAAGTATATTCACAGCAAGGGAAATTTTGAACTTTGTCAATTTCAATCAAACTCTAAAGAAGTCCTCATGAATTTGGTACAAGAAGAAGTCAGTCACAAAGATTTAGACGGGAACACCACCAAAGCTCTTGGTTTGTGGAATGATCTGAATTCCGACAGTTATTACTATTCAATGCAAAATTGTAATATTGCAAAGGAAATCATGTTTGGCAACAAAGTGCCTTCTAAACGAGAAGTTTTGCGAACACTTATGTCGATATTTGATCCGCTGGGAAGAATTGGGCACTTCATCCTTCATTTACGAATACTGATGCAAAATCTTTGGAGGTCTGAAACTAATTGGGACGAACAAGTACCAATCGAGCTACGTTCGTCTTGGGAGAAATGGATTCAACGATTGAATGAACTTGAGAAACTTAAAATTCCAAGATGTCATCTTTCTCAATTAAATGACTATGAGAACGCTTCGATACAATTACATGCCTTCTGCGATGCTGGAGCTGAAGCTTACTGCACTATAATATTCCTTCGAGTTGAAAAAGAAGGTATAGTGGACGTGGCACAACTTGGTTCAAAAGTTAAAGTTGCACCTGTTAAGATGACTTCTATCCCACGCCTGGAACTTGAAGCTGCACTCATTGGAACAAGATATCTACGTTTCATAGAAAAATGTTTGACTGTAAACATTGAAGAGAGACACTATTGGACTGATAGTACAACAGTTTTATCATGGATTAGACCAAGTAACAGACGTTTCAAGCAATATGTTGCATTTCGAGTTTCTGAAATTCAGGAAAATTCAGATGTTCAAGACTGGCACTGGATTGGGACTAAAGAGAATGTAGCTGATGAAGGAACCAAATCCTCAAATATTCCTTCTTTGGACCCTAATAGTCGATGGTGCCGAGGACCTAGTTTTTTATACAGCTCGAAGAATGAATGGCCGATCAAGAACTTAAAAGAACTTCCAGCAACTCAAATAGAAGTCAAACTGACACATACTCTAGCTGAGAGTCCAATTGAGTTTGAACGTTATGGTTCATGGATACAACTTCTTCGAGTCATGGCTTACGTTGGTCGTTTTGTTAACAACTTGAGAAAAACAAGAGAACGTTTGATCGATCCATACTTACATAAATCAGAGTTAATTGTGGCAGAAACTAAACTTTTCAAAATCGCACAATGGTCTGCATTTTCAAACGAAATATTGAAACTCAATGATGGAAATCAACCAGGAATAAAAAGCAGGTTATATCGTCTTTCACCATATTTAGATGATAGCAAAGTAATTCGAATTGACGGTCGAATAGACGCAGCAAATGTTATTTTTGACACACGAAGACCAGTAATTCTCCCTCAAGAACATTACATCACAAATCTATTGGTAAAGAGTTTCCACGAGAATTTTATTGGTTCAGAACGGGTTCTTCGCGAGGAGATCAAAAAATTAAACACAAATTTGCTTGCAAGAGAATTTACAACAAGTACAATTGAGTGGCGATTCAACCCACCTGCAGCACCTCATATGGGTGGCGCTTGGGAGAGACTTATACGTTCTATCAAAGTTGCTTTATATGCATCGTTGCCATCGCGTTCACCCAACGATGAAGTTTTGATTAATGCACTCAAAGAAGCTGAAAACATAGTTAACTCAAGGCCGCTTGTCTATGTACCAATTGAAAGTCCACTAAAAGAAGCAATAACACCAAACCACTTTATTCGCTTGTCATCAGGAGTTAACGAAGTTTTGACTGAACCAGATGATACATCAGCAGTCTTAAGGAACAACTACAAAAAAGCTCAGATGATTTCAAACCATTTCTTAAAAAGATGGACAAACGAATATTTACCAGAATTAACGTTAAGATCCAAATGGTATTCAGAGGTTCAAGCACCTAAAATTGGAGATGTCGTTGTCATAGTAGATCCAAGCCACCCAAGATATTGTTGGCCAAAAGGAATCATTACAGAAGTTAAGAAAGCACCTGATGGAAGAATTCGACAATGTGTTGTGAAAACGAAACTCGGAATTTACACCAGACCTGTTGCAAGGATTGCAATATTAAAAGTCGACTCTCAAGAAGTCTCGACCCCGGGGAGAAATGTTGCAAATAATTGAACACAACGCAGAAGCCGAATAAACTTTCAAAATTAAATTATATAGTATGCTTTGTAAATTTTGTTTTAAAATATTTGAAAAGTTTATTCTTTCTTTTGAAATTTGATATCCAAGCAGATAATACGTTTTCCTGAAACTTAAAGTCATTAAAATTTGAGATTCAGTACCTAATTGTAATAAAAGATAAAGAAAGCTGGTTTAATAATTGAGAAAAGTCTCACATTTCAAAATTTGTGAAAGAAAAAAACTAATGTAAGAAAACTATTTCAAACTAATTAATTGATTGTAAATCTGATTGTAAAATGAATTATAGGTTTGAGTACTGCATTAAAAGACAAGAAACATAAATTGAGTTTTCGTCAAAGCGCATACTACAGACATTTTCCAACACTACAGTTTTTTTAGTTTGAAGCCTTTTTGCACACTTTTTTGAGGTTCAAATCAGAGCTACTAACTCATTTTTACTTTGTACGTGACTTTTTTTTATTAATTAGTTGGAAATGTTTAGCACACTAAATATGAAGTACATATCAGTATTTAGACTCTTTGGATATTCGAAGATACCATGTCAACTAGAAAAGAATGAGGGATGGGGAATAGAAGGAATGAGAATAGAGAAATAGCTAGGTAAGCTGTTATAAATGACGAGAGAATGAGATTTTCTTTAAATGTCTGCGGAGCGAATTCGTCATGTAAACTAAGAGGGGCAATGAGTTCCACACTTGGGTTACTCTATTGTAATAATCGTTCTGAAAGGAAACTGTTCTACAACAGCATATTTGTACAGCAAATGAGTGGGACATTTCTGAAGTTCGTGTTTATCGGTTGTACTGCGATAGGAGGATGTTTCGGATTTATCTAAAGGATGCATCATAGAAATTGTATTTATAATAGATCGACAGTTCGGCAACATTTCTTCGGTGTTGGAGTGAATCGAGTTGATCAGTTAACGCATGTTGTTAATCAACCGTATTGGCTTTCTCTGCACAGTACAGCAGTATTTCAGGTTAGTGTAAATCGTGAATAAAATGTAAATAATTTATATTTAATTACATGTTTGATAATTAATTTTGTTTATTTTAAAATTTTATTATACATATTTATAAATTGAACATTACACTATTCTGTATTAAAGGAAAAGAAAATGATGTTGATGATAAACAATCCAACAATAGAATGTCATGTGTGTCGAAGCAATGAAACGCTAGAAACTAGCTATTTATGGGTACATTTTTTAAACCGGATTAGTTGGAAGAAATACGACAATGTATGGCATTACTCGCTTTTTCTATGGATACAAATATTGAAGCTTACAGAACACGGTTTAATTCGGAGCGATGGAATGATTTAATTCAATTTTCGTTTCCAAAATTTTTAAATGTTGTAGTTCAAAATTATAAAGGAATAGGAGAACACTCGCTGTAAGTATATTTTGCCCTAGACATAGATAGATTCAATTTCTAATTCTATATTTTTGTTTTATTATAATATTTAACTTTTCCCACAAAAAGGCATATTATTGATAGAAAATATGAAAAAGGGTTCATTATTGATGGAAGATCTGAATTACCTCTTGTAGTTTCACAAAAAGGCACATTATTGATGGAACATCTGAAAAAAGGGCACATTATTGATGAAAGATCTGAATTACCTCTTGTAGTTTCAAATAAAATCACATTAATGAGGATCATCTTTAATTAAAAATGCATACTCATTGAAAAATATACTGCGTCCTATAATCAAGGATTATGCCATTAGCTGGACTATTGGCAAACCAATTTTAGTTTTGTTCCTGCAAATTTTTAAAACAAATTTGCTTTTTATCTCTTATTTTATTTTTATTTTCTCTATCCTATCACGAAATATTGGCCTATGTCATATTTTATATGTGATAGGATTTATGGTTTAGTTATCCATTATTGAACAAAAAAAATTAAAAAAAAAACAAAAAAAACAGATTTGCGTCCATTAACATCCTTAGAACGCATGTTGTTGTGGGACCTTGGTCTTAAAAGGTTTTTATGTGTTGTTGTGACACATATTGTAATGCCTACTACACATCACATTTTATTAAAAAAAAAAAAAAAAAATACTAAATTATGTTTAATCGTCTTTAATAAACTATTATAGGTAGACTATAATACATGTATTCCAACAGAATTTGAAGCCACTGCCGTATCTGGGTGGCTTACTATTGTTTTATTACAAATTTTTGTCCTTAAAAATTTGTAATTTAACTGTTTCTTTATCATAAGGTTTACAAAACAAACAAATATAAATACAACCATTCAACTAAAGAGTTGTATTGGTTTAACAAAAAAACTTAAAACTAGATAACAGAAATATTAAGATTAAATAATACAAAATACATAAGTAAACAGTTCATACAAAAAAATTAAATATTTACATTATAACTAAATAAAAATATTTCAATAAATAAATCATAAAATAAAACTTATTTCAATAAATAATTCATAAAAATATAATATTTGCTTAACTAAATAAAAAACATGTTATTTCAATAAATAAATCAAAAAATAAAACTTATTTCAATAAATAATTCATACATACAAATATAATATTTGCTTAACTAAATAAAAAGCATATTTTTTCAATAAATAAAACTTATTTCAATAAAAATATTTCATTTCAATAAATAAATCATAAAAAACTTATTTTAATAAATAATTCATTGAATAAAAAAAAATTAAATATTTATCACAGTATTTATCACAAGTAGAGTGGAAAAGAAATATCACAATGGACACGCTACAAATTCAAAAGAGCTACAATTCCCTAGGTATCTAGTTGTGGATTAAATTAAACAATTTATAATTTTTAGACTGAAGTTTACCTTTACTGCACAAATCTAAATTAAAAAATTTTATGTAATAATATAATCGCGTTCTAGTCATGTACTTTAACATAAACTCAATGGGGAAATTCGGACAATCGAAAGAAATATCTAGCTCCTTCATCTTATTGTAAATATTATGAGAAATATTAAATTTTCGACCGTTCCCACATTTTCTAAAAATATTTGCCAGTTAGAGGCCTATTAAGGTAATAAAATTGCTGTGAGGAACTAACAAACTACCGAAAGGACCATTTATGGTCGAATAAGCTTTAAAGTGGACAAATCTGTTTTGATCATTGACGTCTAAAGTAATTTGAGATCTACAAAGGACACAATCGTGGATTTCCATGCACTTGGTGAATATATACCCCGCAAAATATACTAATGCACTTGAACTTGAAGCGGATAACTGTTTATGATTGGAACTAACCAAAGGCCATATAAAACTTGGGAGTTATATTTGCTAAGAGGTCGACAAAATCTTGAGGATCGATTTCACAATTTCCAAAATTTGAAACATTCAAAAATTGAGAACAGAAATTTTTTTTGAAAGCTCTAAAAAACTGAATAGGGGTGGGATTGGTAGAATTCCCACCCTGCTGGCGAATTCTTCCAAAAAAGTTTTCCAGACAATCTTGGTTAAGATGTCTAGTTAGAAGATAGGTGTACCCAGCTGAATGTAAATCTGCAAAAAGATATATTATCGCGCGAATTGAGATTTTCCAACCTCGGAGACATTTAATTTTTTTTTAAATATCTTGTTCATTTTTATTTGTAACAGATAAGTTATTAATAAAACAAAGAGCATCCTCTAGAAATTTAGTTTGACCTGGTGAGCCTATATAAGCATTTCTGTGTTAAGCAATATCGCTCCACCTGCACTAAGATGCTCGCATGCTCATGCGTGAACATAAAAAGGTGACCAACAACATCACGTTAACCTTGCACGAATATTACGGTGACGACACTCGTTGTCGATTGAAGTCAAGAAAGCCTCCACATAAAACTACCAGCAACCTGCTGGCAACTAATTTTAATATCTTGGATGCCTGGGAAACCTCCTGGCATCATTACAACACAACTGGCCTTTCTATTACTAACCCGACTTCTACCCAACCTGGTTTCGATCTGCCACGTCATACCTGGACTACATTAAACCGAATAAGAACGAATCATGGACATGGCTGATTCTTTCTACAAGTGGGGCATTTCAGAGTCCCCTGAGTGTGACTGCGGCGCTCCACAACAAACCATAAAACACATTGCAACTGTGTGTCCAATTCGACGATACAATGGCAACATCTCAGACATCCATTTGGCAACTCCCGATGTAGTAGCATGGATAAACTCGCTCGATGTAAACATCTAATGTCCAAATATTTTACTTTTTACTTTTTTACTAAAAGACGCGCAATCAAATCGATTGTAAGTTCATTTAATGTTTCCATGTTTTGTTTAAGGTAGATTTCATAGAAGAGTCTACCTATTTTTAAGTTTAATTTTTAATGTGTCACAAAAAAAAACCATACGCTAAATTAATAAACTGTAAGTGAACTCTATAAATTTTTATTAATTAAGAATTTTTTTTGAAATTATCAAAATAAAGAAACGATATAAATAATCTAATAAACCATAATATTAATTAAATAAAGTTAAAGAAAATAAATAAATGCAAACTGAAAATATTAAATAAATATCAAATAAATAATTAAAATAAAATAAATATCAAAATAAAAATAAATAATAATTTTGTTCACTAAAATTCAAATATTGCCTAGAAAAATAAAATATAATTTTTTTTCGAGAAATCTAATTAAACCTTATTATTATACTATCTACATTCATTTAATTTTAAGAATAAATCTACAATTATTTCTTTCTAATAAAATAAATAAATAAATAGTTCAAATAAATAGTTTAAAAATTTAAATAGAAAGAACCATTTCGTTATATACGGTTATATACGGTTTCACTCAACTTTATCAGAAATCATGAGATGTTTAAAAGCAGAAGGTCCACCTCGTACATTTAAACAACTCTTTGAACGAGCGGTCAATGAGTACAACCACACGGTTCATTCTACAACTAACAAAAAACCAGTAGAGCTTCTTTTCGGACGAATTCCAAATATTAGCCCTGAACTATTTGAACAAATACGGTTGACAAATATTGAAAAATTAAAATTAAAACAACAAAAAGATATTAATTATCACAACAAGAAACGAAAACCCATCAAACAATATTTACCGGGAGACATAATCTATGTCAAACATAACAGAAGATTAGGAACGAAACTAACTGCTCGGTCGTTCGAGAGGTAATAAGAGAAAACAAAAATTCCACCGTTATCACCGAATCTGGGAGAATAGTACACAAATCCAACATCCGTAACTAATACCAACCGTTTAATTTTTATTACAGACATCTACTTAACCATATTAATGCTGGAATTCAATTGCTTGATTTCACAAATTCGTATCGATTTATATGGGTCATGCTAAAATACAAACTGGCTGTTTTAAGATAATCCATGTCATTGCCTAAACGAATACGAAAATGTTACACTCGAAATTTTATCGCTCATGGGTACTTAAATGATTATTACTGTTCATCTACAATCAGTGCATCGGACAATACACAATCTCGAGCCACACCTAGTAATGAAGACATCGACTTTCAGGATACCGATTTTGACCAACCAAATCTATCTTTTGTCAATATTACTCATGATGATCTTTTAAAGGCCTTGTTTTCTGTCCGTTCTCCTGCTGTAGGGCTAGATAATATATCACTGAAATTCATAAAACTCATTTTTCCTGAAATATCAACTTACCTTCTTTATATATTTAACATCTTAAGTAAGTCTTATTTTCCGGAAAGTTGGTGACGCCAATCCCCAAAGTAAAAGAAGCAGATGTCCAATTATCGACCAGTTAGTGTCTTACCTACTCTTTCCAAAGCTTTTGAAATTATAATCAAAAACCAAATAATAACTTATCTTAATCATAATAATCTCCTGAGTGAATTCCAATCAGCGTATCGAACCATGCATAGTACTACTTCTGCGCTTCTTCAAATTACTGATGACATACGCCGTAATGCAGATAAAGACAAATTCACGGTGTTGGTACTACTGGATTTCTCGAAAGCATTTGATTGTATAAATCATAATAATAGTTTCGGATCCCTACTTTTCAATTTTTCTCCAACTGCTTGTAAACTAATTTATTCATATCTCTCAAATAGATCCCAAATAGTCGAGGCCGCTGGGGTACAATCTGACCGTAAGCCCCTCACGTGTGGAGTACCACAGGGCTCTGTTCTTGGGCCACTGTTGTTCTCATTATTCATTAATGATATTGGAGCATGCATAAAATTTTGTAAGTTGCATCTGTATGCAGATGATTTACAGATCTACATCTGTGACACTACCCCCAATAAACTAATTCGCATTGATAGATTAAACGAGGATCTACAGAATATTTTAAATTGTTCTCTAGAAAATGACTTACTTAGAAAATGAACGTAAAGAAAACACAAGCTATTATTATATACAAAAGCAAGATTGATTATACCAGTTTCCCAAGTGTAACCCTAAACAATGAAACCGTTAACTATTCTGAAACAGTAAGAAATTTAGGTCTACTTATGGATCAAACGCTCTCATGGGACGAGCATGTGAATAGCGTGTGTAGTCGTGTACATGGCATCATGCGAGCTCTGTGGAGTTTGACAAATTTTGCTGACCCTCTACTTAAACATAGATTGTTCATGGCATTCATATTGCCGCACTTTACCTACTGTGATGTGGTTTTATTTGGGATGCAAGAGAGCTGCAGGCATAAACTTTCATGCTGTTTAATACATGCGTTCGATATATTTATGGGTTACGTAAATTCGACCACATTTCTGGGTTTAGGATGTGGCATTAATAAATACCTGGATTTTCGTTGTTGCTTATATATTCACAGCATTTTACGAAATCAAGCTCCAGCTTATCTATTTAATAAATTGCAGCCTTCGCAGTCGAAGAGAACGAACAATTTAATTTTACCAATCAACAGATACAATATTCTCAACTCGTCCTTTTTTGTTCTTGGAGTGAACAAGTATACTGAATTACCAAGTCATATTAAATTAAGTGGTTCTACAAATTTATTTAAAAAACAATATAAAAGACACTATCTCTTTGAAAATCGTTTGAATGAATCAAATGATCTTTTTATTTCAATTGAATGAACCTTTTTATTTCAATTTTTAAAGTCGTTTCTGTGATATTCAATTCGATTTTTATTTGTTTTAATATAATATTTTATATAACTACTATAATTATTGTAATTAGTATCTAATGAAATACTTTTAGTATATATGTAGCATAACTTTTGGCATACTCTAGATTTATACTTGTAACGTCTTTGTTAACATAAGTTGGATGTTTAAAACACTATAATGTATATATAAGCCTCGGCTTAACTACAGTAATAATAATTAATAAATTCAACCGGTTTAAATCTATTAAATATTAATAAGTAAATTAAAAATCAATTTTTTGTGTAACTTACCTGATTCAAATAATACTAAGTTTACACCAGTATCTAATTTGCTACGTATCAAATTTGCTAGCCATTTTCACCATCATACTTTTTAAATTTGATACGGTGATCAAAACCCCCGGTATAGAAGCCATCTACATTTTTTAGCACAATAAAAATCGTGAACTTGTAGCGCCATTTTGAAATTAAAACTCAATATAAAAAAAATTCAAAAAATCGCCATAACACTCATAACGCCATCTGGGAAAATAAAACTCCATATAAAAAAAATTCAAAAATATTTAATCAAAAACACTAATCCAATTTTTTGCATATGGCAATGTTCATTGTTTATTGCAAATGGCGTGAAAGTGTATGGCTATCAAAGAATTAATAGTGTATTCTTTTCGACTGTACTGAACAAGTTCCAACACCGAATTATCGAAATTTGTGTTCTTTTGGTTTGCACCAGCACAGAATTATGATTTCGATCGTATTCTTTTGGAAACAGAATTGTTATTTTGCCCACACCCAGTACAAAAAAATAGCATCGTAGAAATTGGTGGTGTAGAAGTTGTACCGAAATTTTTTTTGTGATTTTTGTTTGTTTATCGTATTTGGGATGATTTTTTTTTGTATAACAGGTATTAATATTATGAAAATATTATTTTGTGAATAAAAATCAACCAATCACAATCAATCTGGGTTAATATTTGTAATGAAAAAATAGAACAGAATCCAAGTGTTCTTTTTAACATGTAATTGTACTGGTTTTTTTTTGTTCTGTGTGAAGACGATTTTAAAATTCTGGATTTTTTGTCCATACTCGGTACAGTCAAAAAGAATACACTATAAGAGAATAGAGGAAGTGAAATTGATTTTAAAAGTTGAAGCAATTTTTGCACACCAATAAATTGTTACTAACACACTTGCGTTTTAGTAGAGGCGCCGTAAATATTTCTATAATTGCATTGAATTCCAAATTTAAGCGTATTTTTGCCCCCAAAATTAATATAAAAAAAAGAGACGCCATTACATAGAAAAGAAAAACAACAAATAGAAAAACAACATAAAAAAAATTTTGACATAAGAGACCCGAAGCATTCTATTATTGTTTACATTGATTTTAGATTACATTTTTTTCTCGAAAATGTTTAAAAAACTTAACACTTATTAATCGAAAAGTAAATTATAATATTAATATTATTACTTATGATAAGAAATCCCATCTTGCATGTGTTTTTGGTAATTTTTACACGTCATTATCATAATCTTCATATTTAATGTTTCATTCAAAATTTTCACTTAACATATTTAATTTTTTTGTAAAATTATTTTTAAATTATAATAAAATCACTAGTATTTCTTATATTTATTATAAATTCGTCAAAATATCACCACGATAAATATTAAAAACAATTTTATTAAAACCAAATTATAACCAAGCTAAGTAATGTTTACAAATTAAGGTTTTTGACAACTTAGACCAACTTATTGAAGATAAAAAAGAGAGGAGAAAAGAGAAAAACGGCTTCAAATATTTTTGTGTATATATACAGTAGTTTCATTTCCTTAGTCTCTTAATTCTTTGATGGCTATGATATATCGGGGGTTTTGGTCATACCTAATTTTAGTGTTCACACCGTAAAAATAATACCTATTTGCTACGTACCTAATTTGATACGTAGCAAATCATCCTACCAAATATTTGGTACGTACTTTTTTGATAACTGTTTACATCGACCATAGTCGACCTAATAAGTATAGTATGTACCTATTAGATCCTGGTGTAAACTTAGTATAAATCACTACAATAACAATAACAAACTGTCAAACTCAATTTTTTGAGAAATTGTAAAAATTTGTAGCAGTGTAAAACTGACATTAAGCCTGTCGTTCAGCGGCTAAAAATTCAAACACAATTATAGTTCAACGTGCAACTTAAAAGGTAGGATCCCGTTATGTTAAAATTTTTTTGGTCGACGCAATGGCGCTTCTGTATTACTACTGTGGTAATTCTGTGGTACTACTTATAGTACGCATCGTGGCATGCAGCTGGCAGTCGACTTTTTCAGTATGTGTGCTACTCAACTAGACTGGTGCGCCATACTCAGCCACTGAGTAAACCAGACTTAGAGCAGTTGTGCGGAGGTAAGCTGGAGTAGCACCCCATGTCGAGCCTGCCAGTTTGTGCAATATATTGTTTCTCGTTTTAAGTTTTTTTGACGTATTCTCTAGTCGGAGCTTAAAAGAAAGAGTTCTATCCAGAGTAATACCTAGGTACTTTGACTGATGATTGTATTTAATGACAGTGCCGCTAAATAATGCCTTTCGCATGTTAAAACCCAGCTTAAACCTCAAATATCGTTATATTACTGTATTTATTTGACAGTTTACATACAGCAATTATAATTAGAGATCAGTAATTATGTATTAAGATTTATTGTATTGTACTCAACTATAGTAAAAATAACACAACACAATCTTGATTGCAAGAAATACAATTATTTAAAGTTTTCGAAATACACATCAGCTGATCACAATTTTAAAGTTTTTCTGGGAAATAAGGTCTATTCACTTATAAGCTTTGTTATTGAAACCTTGAGCAACTGTATAGATCTTTTACTTAAACTTCAAAATTCAAATCGTTTTTTTCTGTATGTATATGACAGATTAGTGTAGTAAAAATAACTTAAACACAATACAAAACAATCTTCTTATATATCATCTATTTATAATTATATTAATATCAGGAAAGTGTTAAAATCTGGAGGGCTAGTAGTTATGCTAGGTAATCATGATGTAAAAGACAGTTTAATATATGCGGTTCGTCAAGGAAGACTAGAAAAAGCAAGGGAGCTAATCAATACTTATGGGCTATCTTACTCACTAGCATGGTCAAACGGATATTTTCTACTTTGGGATGCTATTAAAAATAGACATCCAGCAGTTGCTAAACTACTTTTAACAAGTGGTTGTAAAGTTAACAGCAAAAGTTTAAAATTTACTAATACTCCTCTTCATTTTGCTGCTTTAAATGGTGATTTAGAAATTGTTGAGATGATTCTAGACAAAGGTGGTAGAATTGATGCTAAAAATAAAGATGGTAAAACTCCACTTCACAATGCAATTGAATATAAGAAAATAGAAGTTACTGAATTACTTCTAAAACGTGGAGCTGATGTTAATGCCATAGACAATGATGGTATAAATCTACTTCATGTTGCAACTAGGGAAGGATGTTTACAAATTGTTGAGCATCTTATAAAATATGGAGCTTATGTTAATTGTGTGTGTACTGCAAAATGGAAAAAATGTTATGGACCACTGCACTTGGCTGTTGAAAGAGGTAGTAAAGAAGTTATCACGTTGCTTTTAAGTAGTGGTGCTAATGTTGATATTAAAGGGGAAGATAGTATAACCCCTCTTCATATTGCTGCTAAGAAAGGATATTTACAGATTGCTGAAGATCTTCTGAGCCATGGTGCTTGTACTCATTCTTTCACATTGAGGGAAGGATATACGCCACTACATTTTGCTTCTGAACTAGGTAATGAAGAAGCTGTAAAATTATTTTTGAATAAAGGTGCTGATGTTAATGCTAGCACAAATGGTAATTTAACGCCACTTCATATTGCTACCAAAACAGGACATAAAGCAGTTGTAAAAATGCTCTTACAACATGGAGCTAAAGTTGATAATCAAGATAAAGATGGCAAAACCACACTATACCTCGCTGTTGAAAATGGATATTTAGCAATTGTTGAGGATATTTTAAAGCATTGTCCTGATATTAATGATCAAAGTAACTTAAGCTCTCTTAAAATCGCAGTGCAAGGCTATAGAGAAGACTATAAGAAGATTGTTGAGGCTCTTCTAGAATATGGTTTTTTTGTTAACCCAGAAGATGCAAATAATCCTAAGTTATTACATGCTGCTGTTGAAAAAGAAAATTTGAAAATTATCGAAGACCTATTAAAGTATGGTGCTGATGTTAATACGTCAAATTCAGCATTTAGAGACGGTTTTACACCTTTACATAGTGCAGCCAAAAACAAACAGGAAGAAGTAGCTAAATTGTTGATAAGATATAAAGCTGATATAAATGCTCATGATAAAACTGGAAAAACTCCAATATTTTATGCTATTGAGAATGCCGATTTAAAAATTACCAAGCTACTTTTAACTAATAGAGCTAATATAAAAGATAGTCCTGATCTATTAGTTATTGCTGTTAACAAGGAATGCATAGAAATCGTTGAAGCTCTTTTGCAACATGATGCTGATATTAACGCTTCTGCTTTGTGTACTTCAACATGGGAAAAAGGTTACGCACCACTGCACTTTGCTGTTGAAAAAGGTAGTAAAGAAGTAGTCACGTTGCTTTTAAGTAGAGGTGCTAATGTTGATGTTAAAGAGGAAGATAGGAGAACCCCTCTTCATATTGCTGCTAAGAAAGGATTTATACATATTGCCGAAGATCTTCTAAACCATGGTGCTTGTACTCATTCTTTCACATTGAGGGAAGGATATACGCCACTACATTTTGCTTTTGAACTAGGTAATGAAGAAGCTGTGAAATCATACTTGAATTTAACGCCATTTCTTATTGCTACCAAAACAAGACGTCAAACAGTTGTAGAACTGCTCTTACAACATGGAGCTAAAGTTGATAATCAGGATAAAAATGGCAAAACCACACTGCACCTCGCTGTTGAAATGGGATATTTAACAATTGTTGAGGATGTTTTAAAGTATTGTCCTGATATTAAAAATCAAAGTAACAGAAGCTCTATTAAAATCGCAGTGCACGGCCATGGAGAAGAGTATACAAAGATTGTTGAGGCTCTTCTAGAATATGGCCTTATTGTTAACCCAGAAGATGCAAATAATCCCAAGTTATTACATGCTGCTGTTGAAAAAGGATATTTGAAAATTGTTGAAGACCTATTAAAGTATGGTGCTGATGTTAATACCTTATCCAATCCAACATTTAAAAGCTTTATACCTTTACATATTGCAGCCAAAAACAAACGGGAAGAAGTAGCTAAATTGTTGATAAGATATGGAGCTGATATAAATGCTCAAGATGAAACCGGAAGAACTCCAATATTTTTTGCTATTAACAATTCCGATTTAAAAATTAGCAAGCTGCTTTTGACTAATAGAGCTAATATAAAAGATAATCCATATCTATTAATTGATGCTGTTGAGAACCAATGCATAGAAATCGTTGAAGCTCTTTTGCAACATGGTGCTGATATTAACGCTAGTACCAACGTTGGAATAACAGCATTGCATTGTACTGCTTTCAATAAAGGTGACGGTTTGTTTAAATTACACACTTATGAAGATCCTGATATTAAGGGAGAAATTGCTAAACTTCTTCTAAGTAAAGGTGCTAATGTCGACGCTCAAACTAGAGATGGTGTAACAACACTTCTTGTTGCTATTCAAAACGGATATGCAAAAGTTGTTGAAGCTCTTTTGAAATATAATGCAAATGTTAACTCTATAAAATGTGATATTATACCGCTCCATAGCTCTGCTCAAAGAGGACATGCAGAAATTAGCACGATGCTTTTGAATAAAGGAGCTAATGTAAATGCTAAGCACAAGGATGGATTCACTGCACTGCACATTGCAACTCAATGGGGTCGTACAGAGGTTGTAAAAGTATTGCTTAAATGGGGTGCCGACGTTGATTCTAAAATTGAAGGTGACCTAACACCACTGCATCTTGGTGTTAAAAACTGTTTTCAGGAAATTATTGAGAATATCTTGAAATTTGGTGCTAATATTGACAATAGAGATAAGTATGGCAGAACAGAACTCCACATCGCTTCTGATAAAGGATATGTAGATGGTGTTGTCACCCTTCTAGAGTATGGCGCTGATATTAATATTACAACTAGAAATAATGATACACCTCTTAATCTTGCTATGGATGGAATGGAAAGAAATCAACTCAGAAACTATAGCTCTCATCAGTGGGAGGCAACTGTTGAAGCTCTTAAACGCCACATAGTTAAAATGAAAACCGCAAATTTATATGTAAGTGAAAAAAATTTAATATCAATGAGTAGCAGTGATGAAATAAGTTATTTTCAGTATGAATGTGAGAAAGAAATAGCAAGCATGAAGAATGAGAAGATTGATAATCCTAACATTTCATTTTATGATATCTTGGCAAAATGTACAAGCTCATTAGCAACATATATGAGGAATGAAAATATAGTGCGGGTTTTAAAATCAGACGACTATAAAACAAAATTTCCAATATATGCTAGAATGGTAGAAAGTCATTTCAGAAAGGGTATGGAAAGAAAAGATTTACTTGATCAAGTCAATGAAATTACCCATTTTGTCTTTAACAATTTTCCTGAGTTACCATATGTCTGTACTGAAAAAATATTTAGTTACCTGAGTGACCAAGACTTAAGAATTTTGATGGATATTTTTAAACTTCCTGGCATCAGGAATCCTAATACTAATATTAACGATGTATTGATTACCTCAAGTACAGTACGTTTAAGTTAAGGAAGAATAGCAGAACGAGCTACTTTCAACATTAAGTAATGGCCTTAGTAATTTAAAGATTATTTTAAAGTTTTTTTAAATGTCTAACACGTAAAAATATAAGTTAACGTAAAAATAACAATTAATTTACTTTTTTGTGCGTTTTAGTCTTTGATTTTAATCACAATTTGTGTTTGTTTTTTATACAAAAGCGGGTCAAGTTTTTGGCTAAAATCTGTCGATACGTTACGATGATTTTTTGTCCTCTTTAATTATTAATCTTTCAAATCTAGAACACAGTAAAATCGTACATTATGATGCTAGGACGTAAAGCTAAAGATTTTGGACGGATGTGGAGTTTGCAAATCGAGGTACTAGCGGAGATTTTCCCCCACATTAAGTCCAATATAGCTTATGTCCGTGCATCAGATACTATTTTTTTATTCGCCGCAAGCAAAATATTTTAATAAAAATTGTTTATTCTAATTTAAAATTATAAATTTGCATAAATTTTGAAATAAAAATATGTGTATCATGTAACCTTTGACAAAATATTTGTTATTTTTTTCCAAATTATTGTATAGCTATGACAACAAATGATAACAACTGTTTTAATTGGATAATGAAATTTTGAATTAAATGGGTGCTTTGATAAAAAATTCTATTTTTTATAGAATTTAAACAAATTCAAATGCTTTTTACTTAGAGTATATATAAATATAGAGAGAACATAACTTTAAAATTGTATGAAGAGAGACATAAGAAATCGTGTTTGCTAATATGTCATATTTATGTCGTTTTCTTTTTACCAAAAAACTTGCACTAAACACGCCCATTTTCGATCTAGATCGATTTTTTTTGACATTACGTATTCTATTTGACAAAAAAAAGCACTCTTTTTGCACTAGATCTAGTTCTAGATTTTTTCGTAGAGTAAGTTCTAAATACAATAGAGTTGCACAAATACATTTACACATCTCTCAAAATTTGTAAACAAACAAGACGCCATTTATGGTTATTATTATTTTGTGAAAGTGAAATATTTAATGTTATGTTTAAATCGTGTTTTAAATTAAAAACTAATAATAAATAATAATTTATCATTAGTTTATTTATTTTTAATTTCTCGCATTAAAACAATTATAGCCTTGTGGTAATTGAATTTTCATAGCAAAAACATTTTCGTGTGTATAGTTTGGAATGATCTTGTTAAAAACTAAAATTTCATTAATTTAATTAATGAAAACTAAAATATATAGTGAATTAGTGGTTTATGAATTTTTCTAAAAATTTCAATAACTATTTAGTGTATTATTAACTCTGAAACAACAAGAAAAATAAACAATAAAATAAGTTTAGGTAAACAACAACATTAATGACATTAATGGCATTTCACAAACACATCTACAAAGTTAGAGCAATTTCTTGTCATATTCTTTTTATGAAAAAAAAATCACTCTTTCTGCACTAGCAAAAAGAAAACGACATAAGGAAATGAAACTACTGGGGTGCGTTTCGAAATTAACTATGGTTAACCTCGGTTAACTTTACTCCACCAAATGTCGTTCCATAATTAACCGCAAAATAAAAAATTTACTGGATGACAGATGTACTATCGTTCCAAAACTATAAAAATTAGTTGTCATAGTAAATTGTGACGTCACTACTTTAACTTTGTTACTCAAGTCTAGAGTAGAGTTTGTTGAGGTTCTAATGTCAAAACATATAAATATTTAAAACGACATGTCAACCGATTTATAAAACACAATATAGTTTTTTATAATAAAAGAAAATTTTAATTGTTGTGGAAAAAAAAGTTAGAAATTATATTGTTTTGTGAATATATCGTACATTTAATTATTATTTATTAAGTATTTAATAATTTTTGGTGAAATGTGTTATTTTTATTATTTTTATTTGATACTTAAGACTGAAAAATAAATTATAGAAATAAAAAACATACACTACATTTTTAGTTTTATTTATCGTAATTAGAATATTAGTTTTTATTAATTTTGAATTTTTAGTGGTCGTTTACAATTTAACTTTGACAGCTTTACTATGGTAATTTGAATTTAATATTTGACGTCACTATTTTGACTATGACATTAGTGACATTGTTACCTTATGGTTAACCGTGGTTAATTTCGAAACGCACCCCTGTATATATACACAAAAATATTTGAAGCCGTTTTTCTCTTTTCTCCTCTCTTTTTATCTTCAATAAGTTGGTCTAAGTTGTCAAAAACAAAATTTGTAAACATTACTTAGCTTGGTTGTAATTTGGTTTTAATAAAATTGTTTTTAATATTTATCGTGGTGATATTTTGACGAATTTATAATAAATATAAGAAATACTAGTGATTTTATTATAATTTAAAAATAATTTTACAAAAAAATTAAATATGTTAAGTGAAAATTTTGAATGAAACATTAAATATGAAGATTATGATAATGACGTGTAAAAATTACCAAAAACACATGCAGGATGGGATTTCTTATCATAAGTAATAATATTAATATTATAATTTACTTTTCGATTAATAAGTGTTAAGTTTTTTAAACATTTTCGAGAAAAAAATGTAATCTAAAATCAATGTAAACAATAATAGAATGCTTCGAGTCTCTTATGTCAAAATTTTTTTTATGTTGTTTTTCTTTTCTATGTAATGGCGTCTCTTTTTTTTATATTAATTTTGGGGGCAAAAATACGCTTAAATTTGGAATTCAATGCAATTATAGAAATATTTACGGCGCCTCTACTAAAACGCAAGTGTGTTAGTAACAATTTATTGGTGTGCAAAAATTGCTTCAACTTTTAAAATCAATTTCACTTCCTCTATTCTCTTAATTCTTTGAGCCATACCCATTCACGCCATATGCAATAAACAATGAACATTGCCATATGCAAAAAATTGGATTAGTGTTTTTGATTAAATATTTTTGAATTTTTTTTATATGGAGTTTTATTTTTCCAGATGGCGTTATGGCGATTTTTTGAATTTTTTTTATATTGAGTTTTAATTTCAAAATGGCGCTACAAGTTCACGATTTTTATTGTGCTAAAAAATGTAGATGGCTTCTATACCGAGGGTTTTGATTTATTGTGTTATTTCCAGTGATTTTATAATAGTGAATATTTTATTAGTTTATAACGCCAATGTTCAAATATTTAAGTTATGTATACATCCTGAAAGTATATTATGAAAATTAGCTGGCGACCAACTTTTCATTATTGTGTAGTTTATTTTTAATAGATAAAAGATTAAAATTTATATGTTTGGTTAGAATCAAATCCTAATCTGTCATTTTTCTTATTTCTTTTTATATAGTAGCAGTGAGGGAGAAACTATTATTTTTTTGTGGTAGGTTTGTTTCTTATAGATTTAAAAGAAACTCGCAATAATTGTACAATTTTGAATCAAATGAAAAATTTACGCACGTCTTTGGGAAGACAAACCGGTTTCTCTCTCAGAGAAATAAAGGAAAACAAACAAACAAAAAAAAAACGATTTGACAGAAGATCAGTCACGATTAATATCAGTTATGGTGGTCGGTTGGCTTTTTACTTTTTTGGACGTAACTATGACAACAAAATATATGGTTAAAAAGCGACACTTTAAGGCCGCAAATCACAGTATTAAAGTAACACTTTAATATATAGGCGAATAAAAATGTTTTTATATCCCATTAGAATTTCGTTATAGTCCGGGAGGCAGCGTTGCAAATGAAAAAGTCATTTGATGCCGGTTGATTTTTAATTTTTATTAATTATAATTAATTGCATCCAGTTGATGACAAAACTGGTGGTCAGCTGCTAAAGTAGTGGGGGGTGTGGTTGTGGGGGGATTTTTGAACTGGTAAAAAAACGAAATACAAAAGTCATTTGATGCCAGGGTTGCCACGTTTTAAAAGTTTCAAAGTAGGACACACTACCCCTACGGTCTTAAAACTAAAAAACTCGTTGGATTTGTGCCACTTAATTTTTCGGTTATAAAATAAATATTTTTTTTTTTTAAATTAGGTTTCGGTTCGGTGTAAGTATGAATGTATGGGCGTTATTTTGTGTAATGCTAATTGATTTATTATTTATAATGAATAATGGTGATTGGCTGATTTCATTTTGAGTCAAATAACTTTTTTTTTTAAATAACTCCCTAAAAACACAAAAATATATTTATTTGAGACTTCGCTATAATTTTCGTTCAAAATTTACCAAACTTCCTGTCTGAATTTTTTTCAGATTTTTCCCTTGTAAAAAAACTGATAGAAAACGATAGAAACCGATAGACCGTTTTCTATCGTTTCCTATGCGGTTTTTGAATGAGAATTAATGGGTTGGAATCGTTTTTTCCCATAGAAACGGATGCGAACTCTTACGTTTTGCCTTTTGTGGCGGACGCAATTTCTATCGTTTTTGGGTGTTTCTTATCGTTATTTTCTGACAAAAATGAAAATCTAGTAAAAAAATAGAACCGTTTTCTATCGTTTCCTATGCGGTTTTTGAATGAAAATGAATAGGGCTGTATCGTTTTTTTTCCGATAGAATGTTTGTATCGTTTCCTATCGTTTTTTGGTAGATTATCTGAATCGTTTTCAATGGGTTATTTCACATTTTTTTTTTTCTGTTAATTCCTATCCGTTTTAATCGTTTCTTATCGTAAAAGCCGACTTTTCGTGCAATATCCTATCGTTTTGAACCGTTTTCAATGGGTTTTTTCACAAAATATTTTGTTTGTTTATTCCTATCCGTTTTAATTGTTTCTTATCGTAAAAGCCGAATTTTAGTGCAATATCCTATCGTTTTGAATCGTTTTCAATGGCTTTTTCACATTATTTTTTTTTCTGTTAATTCCTATCCGTTTTAATCGTTTCTTATCGTAAAACCCGAATTTTAGTGCAATATCCTATCGTTTTGAATCGTGTTCAATGGGTTTTTTCACTTATTTTTGTTTGTTTATTCCTATCCGTTTTAATCGTTTCTTATCGTAAAAGCCGAATTTCAGTGCAATATCCTATCGTTTTGAAACGTTTTCAATAGGCTTTTTCACATAATTTTTTTTCTGTTATTCCTATCCGTTGTAACGATTAGTAGTGCAAGCTATGACCTCCAGATGGAAGCAAAGATTGCACTAACTAACATTAAAGATTTTGTCTACCTAGTTAGTACCCGGACCCGCTTTTTCGACTTGGCTCAGACGTATATTAGGTCGTGGGTTGTCCGGTAACTAGGTAGTCCTAGTAGTAAGCGGTATAAATATTAAATATGGAAGATAGACTGCATCCCTACCTACCTAGGATATCCTAAAACCATGTTCACTAATCTATGCTAGCCATAATATCTAAAGACAGAAGTTGCGTGCTCTCGATGAACATCAACCACCTCAGATGGCCAAAACATCGTTATCTACACAAATAATAAAAAACCACTACATTCTAAAACTCACCTTGGTAGTTAGTTGTCTGATGCTAATGCCACTGCCTGATGAGGAGTTTCCCAACACATAAAGGAAAGAATTTGTTTTCTTTTGCGTTAATATTATTAGACTTTATTTGAGCATACCAGATAGCAATTTTCCACAACAGTAAAATCCATAATTTCCATCAAATCGCTTAATAAAGTTATAATTCTAATTTCTTTTATATTTACGTGGTAGTGTTACCAATTGAAAGTTAATACAGAATTCTTAACAATTTTTATCAAATCACTTAATAAATTTATAATTCTGATTTCTTTTATATTTACTTGGTAGTGTTACCAATTGAAATTTACCACAGAACACAAATAACCAAGCCAAAACCAAATAAAAAATAAACTCAAAACCAAACTGAACAACAAAAAAAAACTAAACCGAACCGTTTGGTAGCGCAAGAGACCGTTCTTCTTCCAAACTCAAAACCTGACTCTCGATCAACAACTTTTGTCTTCCCTCGAAACCTCGGTTTAATATGAGCCCCTTGTCAAAAGCTCTTAATCGACAGAAAAAAAAAATTCCAGAAAATTAAAAAGACGTTGGGAATAAAAAAAAACAAGAATTAACTTAAGTGAAATTTGATTAACACTTAAACTAATGAGTATTTTAACATTTTTTTTTTTATTCTAAGTTAGGCATGTTTAGTGTTAATCATAATAAATTATTAATTAACGTCTCTGAATATCCGAAGATACCATGCCAACTAGGAAGTGTGGTTAAGTTTGAATAAATTAAGTTTCTTTTAGAAATTTATGGACACCAACTTTAAAACTTTGAGGATTAAAGCTATCAGGAAAAACTCATGAAGGTAAGGCGTTCCAGAGATGAGAGACTCTGTTGAAAAAATCACGCTGAAAGGCAACAGTTCTGTACCTTTTTATATGAACCGTAAAAGGATGGGCTATAATATTTGCTCTGGTGTTACGCAATGGGATTGCTAGTTCAGGTAAAATTGATTTAATCTCTTCAGAAGTTCGTTCATCCATAATGTATTTGTAGAAAATTGTCAAATCCGCAACATTTCGTCTGTGCTGTAAAGAATCAAGCTCATCAGTAAGAGTTGAGTTGCCAATCAGTTTAACGGCTCAGCGCTGAACAGAATCAAGGCACTTCAAACTACTATAATAAGCTCCACCCCATATGTGAGAACAGTACTCCATGCAGGGACGTATAAATGATTTGTAAATTAAAAGAAGCTGTTCGCTATTAAAAAACTTACGACATCGTCCCAAAAAGCCCAATTTTTGAACAGCGTTCTTAGCTAGGTTAAAAATATGAGAGTTCCATTTCAAATTATTTTCAACTTCTACTCCTAAAAGCCTAACAGATCCTTTGTCTACAAGATCTTTAGAGTCGAACTTCAATGGAAACGGATTAGGTGTGGATAATCTAGAAAAATAACAAGCCTGTGTTTTGCTCGTATTGAATTCAACACTATTAGCGAGCCCCCAATCCAAAATAGTTTTAAGGTCATGGTTTAAAGAATCTATTAAATTTGATCTACAGTTGTTAAGCGTAAACTGTGAATATAATTTAGGGTTCTCATGAGACGCATGAAGAGTGCTATCATCAGCAAAACTATGGATAGGACTAATCGTTGAATGCAACAAATCATTAATATAAATAAGAAAAAGAGTTGCTGACAAAGCAGAACCCTGAGGAACTCCTGCATTAGTTGATAAGACATCCGATGAAATACCATCAACATTGACCCGAAATTTCCGCTCGGAAATAAAGCTTTGTATCCAAGATATAAGTTGCTCATCCAAACCATTACATCTTAATTTGTAAATAAGATTGTTGTGCCAAACTTTATCAAATGCTTTGGATATATCAAGAGCAATACCGAAAGTCTCACCATGATTTTCAAGCGATTTGTTCCATATATGAGTGACAAAGGAAAGTAAATCGCCCGTCGCTCTTCCTTTTCGAAACCCGTATTGTCTTTCATTAAGTAGTTTAGAAGACTCTAAGAAGCTCATTATATTAAAATTAATATATTTTTCAAAAATTTTAGAAACAACCGATAAAATTGAAATGGGTCTGTAATTTGTTGGATCAGTCTTACTACCCTTTTTTGGAACTGGTTGTACGCTTGCAATTTTCCATATTTCAGGAAAAACTCCTTTCTTATATGACAAATAAAAGATTTTAGTGAGGATTGGTGCACTCCCTAGCAAAGGTTTTCAGAATAATTGGGGGAATACGATCTGGTCCAGATGCCTTGTTAGTATTAATTTGTAAAAGCATTTTCCGAACAATGTTTTTACGAAAAATTATGGGCATCATGTTGTGCAAAACTCTAAGAATTGACTTAGGTAAGAAATTGGGTTCTTTTAGTGTAGAATTTCTAGAGAAATAAATTCCCAGAAGGTTAGCTTTTTCTTTTGGGTCTATTACCGGCACATCTCCATCAATTAGGGGAGGTAGAGAAGACTTACAAAAATTACCATGGACATTCTTAACCGCTTTATAGAAATTTCGTGAACCAGTTGGATGTTTAGCAAACTTAGACGCTTTTTTCCTATAAAAAAAGATTTTTTTCTGCATCTATTAGTTTTCTACATATATTTCTCTCAATTCGGTACTGTTTAAGGTTTTCATCAGTTTTGTTTTGATTAAACTTTTGAAATGCCATTTTCTTAATTTTAATTGCCTTTTTGCATTTTTTGGAAAACCATAGATCAGTCTTAGGAACGGTTAATCTATTGGGAATAAATTTTCGCATACCCTCAAGAATAGCCTCCGAAAAATTTAACGCAGCTATGTTAGGGTCTTGACCGGTAAGACAATTACGTTTCCAGGAAAATTGTTTAAAAAAATCTCTAAGATCCTGCCAATTCGCAGCTTTATAGTCCCAAACAAGACGAGGATTTGCTTTAAATTGTTTTGGAATTTATAAATTTAACTGGGTAGAGATCATATTATGATCTGAACCACCTAAAGGTTCTGATACTTTAAATTGTACCAGGTAAGGATCGTTTGTTAAAAACAAATCAAGTAAGTTACTATTTTGTCCCGGAATATCAGGTCCTCTGGGAGGCTGATCTATAATCTGTGTGTAATTATGGTAAAGAGCAAATAGCTCAGCCTGTTTACCTAGCTCATCAGTAGTGGAACTGTGTATGAGCCATTCTTTATTGTGGACATTGAAGTCACCAAGAACTACAAATTTGGCATTAGGATACTCAGACAACCTATCTATTTTTTCAGATAGGTCATGAAAAAGGTTGATGTTCTCAGGTGAATTAGGGGAGCGATACAGACCAAATACAAACAACGTTTGATTTGAGCAGCAAATCTTAAGGGAAACCATGTTGTGGTATTTTGAATTTAATTCAAAATTTTTAATTCTAACGTATGGAATGGTGTTTCTAATATACACACAACACCATGCTTAAAATAAAAAGAGGATTCTAGTTCATATTGAGGATAAAGGTATTTATTACGATCAAGAGTAACAGCTCGGTCACTAATAATCGTTTCAGTTAGGAATAGAATATCCGGTTTTTTTCTCTCAAGATAAAGATGGAATGAATGAAAATAAATTATGTTTTGCATAATTTGCAAAACTGAAACCTGGGAAAATTTTAATATAATTTAAATGCTGTTTTGAATAATTTGCAAAACCGAAACATGGGAAAATGTGTTGAAAATAGATAGGATGTCATAAGACATCGAAATGAACAAATTAAAATTTTCTGGAATAACAAGAACTTGCGACGAAGGGGATATGATAAGTTTTTGATACGAAGGTAGTGTGTCTGGGATTCCCTTCGTCACACCGTTTTAATCGTTTCTTATCGTAAAAGCCGAATTTCAGTGCAATATCCTATCGTTTTGAATCGTTTTCAATGGGTTTTTTTCACATTATTTGTTTTTTTGTTTATTCCTATTCGTTTTAATTGTTTAATTGTTTTTTATCGTAAAAGCTGAATTTTAGTGCAATATCCTATCGTTTTGAATCGTTTTCAATGGGTTATTTCACATTATTTTTTTCTGGTTAGAAATTTATTACAAAACTAACACGAAGCATCAATACGTTGCCGGAAAATCTTAACAGATCATACATTAATATAATTTAGTGAAAAAATGATACAATCAGCAAACTACTCAAAAACCTCTTCATTTAGCGTTTCAAGAAAATATTAAAAAATCACAAATTCATGTTTCTTTCGAAATTCCAAAAACATTGTAAAAATTAAATAAAATCAAACATTTTCTAAAACACTTTCTAAAAATATTCCGAAAATTATTACTAAACCAAAGATTAAACTTTTATCAAAAATTCTGAAAATATTGCAAAAATTATAACAAAATCAAAAATTGAAACTTATTTCAAAATTCCAAAATTATTCCAAAAATTAGAATAAAATCAAATATTTAAACTTTTTCTAAATCTAAATAATATTCAAAACATTCTTAAAAATTCAAAAATTGGAACTTTTTCCAAAATTCTAAAAATATTCCAAAAATTCTTACAAAATCAAAGATTGAAACTATTTTCAAAATTCCAAAAATATTTCAAAAACTATAACAAATTCAAAAATTTCCATGTCACATTTACGCCATACAAAGTACAAACAGCTAAATTTTTTTCCCAAAAAATTGGCTAAAAAAGTAAATGAAAACATTTTTTTGACATACTTCACAATATTTTTTTAACAAACTTATAATGCAATAATCTAGTTTCTCGCATACCAATCCCAATCATCAAGATTTCTTCAAATTCAATGTTTCTATTCGTAATCACTTAAAATGAACGTTTTTTAAGCAAAAAATATACAAATATCCTTGTTTTGACACACTCGACTATTTTTTGACACACTGCCGGTACAGTTATCGAACACATCGTCCTTTCGGCTCTTCCCATTGACAACCTTTTTTTTGAAAAAAATTTTGGAATCCGTCGAGCCGTTTTCTAGATTTCGTCGGCCGGCCGGCAGACAGACATACATTTTTTTGTTGCTTTTTTAGAATTAGTAGCTCCTAAAACGTCGAAAAATGCCAAAAAGGGGGGGGGGGGGGTAAAAATTTCACTTTTGCAATGCTTAGGTTTTTTCAAAACCGATATCCCATAGGTGACGGTAGATGCCGATTGGTTTGATTTTCTTGAAAAAATTTCAATCGTAAATTTCAGGTTCAAACCGATAGGAATCTGATGGCGGAAAAATACGATAGGTTACGATTGGTGCTACATATGGAATGTAAGGTAGAAAACGTTTAAGAACTTGTTTAGTTTTACCAAAAAATTTCAATCAAAAACTTCAGATTCAGAACGATTGACAACGACAGAAATTCTATCGTAAAAAACCCATTGAAACCAAATCTGAAATATCCCATAGGTGACGAATGATGCCGATTGGTTTGTTTTTCTTGAAAAAATTTCAATCGTAAATTTCAGATTCCAGCCGATAGGAATCTGAAGGCGGAAAAATACGATAGGTTACGATTGGTGCTACATATATGGAATGTACGATAAAAAACTATTCAAAACTTGTTCAGATTTACCAAAAAAATTCAAGTCGTGATCTTCAGATTTAAAACGATTAACAACGATAGATATTCCATCGTAAAAAAACCACTGAAACCGAAAAGTAAAAACTCCTATTGATAACGATAGTTTACGATTGGTTGATTTCTCCTGAAAACATCTCAATCATAAATTTCAAATTCAGTCCGATAGAAATCTAATGACGGGAAAATACGATAAGTTACGATTGGTGCTATATATGTAATGTCGGATAGAAAACGATTCAAAACTTTTTTAATTTCACCAAAAAAAATTTCAATCGTGATCTTCTGATTCAAAACGATTAACTACGATAGAAATTCTATCGTAGAAAAACCATTGAACCCGAAAACTGAAAAATCCTATAGGTTACGATAGATTACGGTGCGTTTTCTATCTGGCAGATATAGTCTATGCGTTTAAAATGATTAAATCCGATAGAAACGGATAGCAAACGATAGAAAACTATTCGTTTTCGTATCGGTTTCTTTCGATTTTTTATAAGGGTTCTGTCAATAAAAAACGTAGGAAGGCGGAGAGGGGTCTAAAAGTTGCACTTTTTTGGTAATAACTCAAAAACTGCACCGCAAAATTCTAATAAACATTGGAATGTTTCTTAAATTAGGTTCTTCAAATGACACCCTACTTGACCGGGGCTTAAATGGTGTTTTTACGATTTTACCCCCTCTCATTCGCCATCCCCTTAATAAATACAATTATGAGTATTTGACACTTTTTTATAATTTTCACCATAGGATTTATGGTTTACGCAAAACCCCCGATATACAAGCTTTCTTCACTTTTTAGCACAGAAAAATTCGTGAACTTGTAGAGCTGTGAGAAGCTGGCCCCGGAGTGTCACGATTTTAATTCATTTTGGTACCAATCAATTGCGCGTTTAAGAAAATATATCATTTTTAAAAGCGCGTCCCTTGGTTTAGAAGAAAAATGGGAAAAACTGTCCGGGGCTACGGCAAACTAAAAAGTCTTATATATAGCTAAATAACAACCTTAGAATTGATTTTAAGGTGTCAAACATTTGCGCGTTATTAGTAAATTCTAAATTATACAATGCGCCTTTCGCAAAAATTATATTTATTTACTTATTAAGCATGAAACATTTTCTAAAAGTGAGGTTAGAAATATAATTAGTACATCGATTTTACTTTGGACTAAATTAGTACAAACAATCGCCGCTGGATGTAACAATTAATAGATAAAAGACTTGTTTTTTTGATTCGAAGTAATTTCTTTATTATTTTGAAAATTTTACAATGATTATTGTTATAATTAAAATTATTTTAATATCAAATAATTTTGAATGCATTTTGGTGTTGTTTAATTAACCATTTTGAAAAAATAAGTCCCTAAAAAGCGCGTCCCTTGGCTTATGAGATAAATGGGAAAAACTGTCCGGGGCTACGAAAAACTTTGAATGGTTTTAAATCACTAAATATTAAGCCTTCCATCAAGTTTATGGTGTCAAATAATTGCGCGTGATCAGCAGATTCAAAAACTCTGAACGCGTTTTTCCAGGGAATGAAATCTTATGAATTGTTTAACAACTAACATTCATTACTTAAGTGAGGTTATGAAACTGACTTTCCCTAATATAATTTTTCACAACTATTCCAGAAATTAAATATTTGTATGCATTTTGGTGTTATTTAATTGAACATTTTCAAAAAATAAGTTCATTTAAAAGCGCGTCCTTTGGTTTTATGAGATAAACGGAAATTGCGTCCGGGGCTACGAAAATTTTAGAATTGTTTTAAATCACTAAATATTAAATAAGGGTGGTTCACGCTAACAGTTTATTCAAACTTGGTAGCCAAATATTTCATTTCGAACTCTTGGCTGTGATACCAAAAAATAAACATGAACCAAGATCACAATAACAACGGTACTTCTCAGCACCATAAGACAAAAAGTGTTGAACCCCCAGTCCGTATTTTGCAATTGAACATTGAAGGCATAAGCAAGTAAAAAACTGAACATTTACAAAGAGTATTAAAAGATTTCGATATCGACGTTGTAATTCTGCAAGAAATGCATGCAGCAGATGAAGCGCAACTTACTTCTGGAGGAAACATTGTTGGTTACAAATTAATTAGTCAAGGTTTAGTCAAGGTTGGCTACAAATTAATTACCGTCAAGCATATGGATGTGCCACGTCAGAAATCATGAACTGCACCCATGTACTTACACAGAGGAACAACGATATTCCTCTTATTGTTGTTGATATATCGGACATGAAGATTGTAAACGTATACAAGCCTCCTAATACAGGATGGCCAGCTATTACTCTACCATTAATTCACCACCCAGCAATATATACTGGTGACTTCAATAGCCATCACACCTAGTTATCCTACTCAAACAACAATCCCAATATATACAACTGACTGACTGGGCGGATGGTAACAACATGTTCCTGGTATATGATGCGAAACGCATGAAAACCTTTAGATCTGCTAGATGGCGACGTGATTACAATCCCGACCTCTGTTTTTCTACAAAAAACGAACAACGTAACCCTATTCCAATGTCTATGGCTGTCTTACAAGGTTTTCCACGCTCTCAACATCGTCCAGTAATTCTTGAGGTAGGAATCCAAATCCCACTCTACTCCTCAACCTAGATGGAATTTTAACAAAGCTGACTCGGATAAATATAGGTCGGAGTTGGATGCAGTGATTCGCTGGATCCCACCCATTCCTAAAAATTATGATAGGTCCGTTGAGCCATCATCTCAACTGCAAAGAAATGCATCCCAAGAGGCTTCCGTGAAGAATACATTCCTGGCTGGAGTAGAGAAAGCGATAAATTATATGAGGAATACCTTAGTAGTGGTGAGGCAGACGTGGCTGATGACTTAATTTACTCACTGGATGCCGCGAGGAACCAAAAGTGGATTAGCGCAGTTGAAAACATTGATTTTTCCCATTCAAGCAGGAAAGCTTAGAGTCTCCTTCGGAAACTGGGTAGCTCAAACTCTTTCACTCGTGCTAGCAACGAAATAAATCCAGAGGATATTGCAAATCATATCGTAAACATGTCTCGTTCTTCTATTAATCGCCTTCATAAGAGAACAATTAAACATAAATTAAGAGAAATGAAGCGCAATTGCTCGTTTCCATCGAAGTATGTGAACTTTTTAGTACCGAAGAACTATATTCAGCTCTGTCCGTAACGAAAAACGGAAGAGCAGCGGGCTACGATGGCATATATCCAAAATTTCTTAGAAATGCGGGAAAAATGTAAAACAATGGCTAACTAAATTTTTCTCGATTATCCTAGAAACCGGCAATCTTCCAAAACACTTTAAGACTACGAAAGTGATAGCTATACTTAAACCTGGTAAACCATCCAATGAACCAGGAAGCTACCGCCCAATCGCACTTTTGAGCACCTGCTACAAATTGCTAGAACGGCTCATATACAACCGTATCGCACCGATATTTAATGAGCAGATCCCAGTCGAACAAGCTGGTTTCCGTCCCAATCCCAATTGGGATTATATATAAGCTGTTCAATGCAATACCTTGTAACACCATCTCACGTATAATTAACAACATGCTGAGTAATCGTGTATTCAAAGTTCATCTAAATAATTCCTGTAGTAGGTCCAAAATGCTTAACAATGGTTTGCCACGGGTGCTTTCCAAACGACGACTTATTTGTGGAACATGTCTTATTCTAAACTTATTCAAATAAGTATGATGGCGAGGTGACTTACTTAGTATGTTTTTCCACAAACATTTAATCTGTATGTGTCAAATATACTTTTTATTTAATTTAGTGAATATCGCTCTCTAATTTGATCTAACGTTTTTATGAATCAGATTAAAACTGACATAATTATAGACATTATTGTCTTGAATATTTTTTTTGACATTTTCAATATGGCGGCAAATAAGTAATAAGTATCAAATAAGTCGTCGTTTGGAAAGTACCCCACAGGGTTCCGTCCTGGCGCCATTACTTTTTAATTTGTACATCCATGACATTTCTGACACAACATCAAAGAAACTTGGGTACGCTGATGATTGGACCCTGGGCACTAATAAACATGGGTCTCTTGGAAGATTTGCTCTCAACTGACCTGGCGATAATGAATGACTATTTTCGAAAGTGGAGCTTATTTCCCAATCTAAGTAAAACCGAGAGCTCTTGTTTCCACTTAAACAACAAACTGGCAAAACACGAACTATCAGTGTTATATAACGGCACTGTCAATAAATACAATCAACAGCCAAAGTACCTGAGTATTACTCTCGATAGAACTCTTTCTTTTAAGCTCCAACTAGAGTATAATATGTATGAATTATATATATTATTAAAATTGAGCAACTCTTATATACTTATAATATTATATACATTGATAGTATTATAATATCATAATATAATGTTGCTTGTTTAATTGACAGCAGATAGCCGTAGCTGCTATCGCTGTGATTTGCCCTAGACCGTTTTGTACTCTCTTTGCCAAAGGCTGAAAGCGAGTACACTAAGAAAAAGAGAAAAATATTACCCAGCTACTATACTTACTTGTTTTTTTGATGGCAAGATCTCCATCAGCCTAAGCTTTACTAAATCTCTTGCTTTGATGATGGCTCCTACCCTTGGACGATTTTTACTTGAACTTTCGTTCAAGGAGTATTAAATAAAAACAAATATATTTAAAAGTAAAACTTAATACTGAATTTTTATTTAATTATCATTTGTTTATATACAAAATTAGTTTTAATCTTAGATTATAAAATACACAGGATAAGTAATAATTTATAAAGTTGAAGTTTATTTTCAAAACATTAGATAGTGTGCGACTTTAAACGGAATAGTATTTGTATTCAAAAAAGACAGTGGCGTAGCAATATAAATATTATTAAAGTTTTCGGTAGACGGTACATATAAGTAAAATAATGTGTTATTTGTAGAAATGGTTTTTTTTTTACATTTTCATTATTCATTTAAAAGTATTTGAATTGCATTTGTATGTAATTTCTGTTTAAAATAATGTTGTTTGATTTAATTAAAACTGATGAAAATTTGGCCCCTATAATAAAATTTTAAATGTACGCTTAGGTTTTGTTTTCATTTAAGAATTCTATTCAAAACAAAATTTAAATGAGATAGGTACTGTTTGTCAAAAAATTAACTTTTTTCATTAAATATGTCGTAAATATAGCAGTAAAACTAGTTTTAAACTGTAATAATAAACGTATTTTATAATTATGACTTACTTATGGAAGGAATAGTCGGTTTTCCTTTTAATTTTGCGGTTTTCACATCCATTTACGATGCACTTCATATTTAATTTTTTTTTTAAGAGTTTAAAGTTTATATTATTGATTTTCACTTTTAAACACCTTAAACACAATTACAGGAATAGAAACTGTATAATAACCACTATTATCATTAATTTAAAGCACAATTTGATACACAATTACCAATTTTTATTTAAAATCACAACAACAACAAAATATTTGTAAACAAATTAGTCCAGTACTATCGCATTCTTGCAATAGAAGAATGTAATAATACACCTATCCCCCGCTTTACACGGCACTCATTTAACACGTTTTCGACTTTACACGGTTTGTGAAATCAAAATTTCCAAAAAAAAAAAGTTCAAAAGAAGACAAATTTTGGTATTACACGCACTTATATCTACTTTATTTTAATTAAACCTTCTGGTATACCATATACATACAGGTTGTAATTAAAACAAGAAACTTGTAACAAAAAACGCATTTGAGTGTTCAAAGCAAAATTTTGAAAATACATGTTGATGTAAATCAGCAAAGGTATGTAAAAGATTCTCTTTGTAAATCAGTTGATTTTAAGCAATATATCGTTATTAGCTAGATACAAAATGCGTAGGTGTATCAATGGTCATAGTTAATTTGTAAGTAAATAATTATATCTGTTGACATACGAGTTAAGGTGAGATATTATACAACACTGGTAATAGCAGTGAGATCTTATTCTATCCTATAATGAAATATTGGAGTCTGTCATATTTTATTAAATGATTGGATTTATTGTTTAGTTATCAATTCAAAAAAATGTAAAGAACACAAACAATTAAAATTAGCGTCCATCAACATCGTTGAACGCATGTTGTTGCGGTGACCGTGATGTTAAAAGTTTTTATTTGTTGTTTTGATACATATTGTAATTCCTACTACACAAAACATTTTATTAAAAAAAAAATAATACACAATGGAAAATAAATTAATGATATGGCTTGAAGACCAATATCAAAGACGTATTCCAATTGGTACCAATATCATAACTAGTAAGACTTTAAAATTTTTGGAATGTGAAACAGTTGCCATCTACTTAAATAGATCTACTCTATCTACTCAAATAAAATGCCTTTTAAGTTTTATTGCAAGTCATGGTTGGTTCGAAATATTTAAACACGGGCATTTTTTGCAAAAATTTAACATTAAAAAGCGCATCTACTGATTTAGATACAGCACAACAGTATGTAACCACTAAAATTGACTGAAATTAATTCCGGTACATCTTACTGTCCTGCAGCCAAATTCTGTAACTGTAAAGCGGTGAAGCGTTAAAAATTCCATCATTTCTGTTCATTCAAAAACTTATCACTTCACCGCTTCACAATTACAGAATGTGGCTGCTGATCAGGTTTTCACTACTAAAGAGTGATAAGGCTTAGGTGGCAAAGCGTCCAGGTAAAAAGGAATAAACAAATCTTTCCATTTATTGGAATGCCAATACAAAAGCTTGGGTTAAAGCCACATTGTTCATTGATTTGTCTTATAACTCTTACGTACCAGAAGTAAAATAGTATTTAATCAAAATAATATTTAAGGTTCTTCTTTTACTGGACAATGCTCCATGTCATCCTCAAGATTTGCAGCTTACAAATGGATAAATTGTATTTCTACCCAAAATTAAAACTTCTTTATTGCAACCATTATACCAGAAGATAATAAATAATGCAACTACTTTCAACAACGTAATCCGAATAGTGAACTAGCTCTCTGATTTCTGCGAACTTTCAACGAATTTTTAAGTCAATATGAAGATGTTTGCAAGATTTAGCTGAAAAGAAAGCACAGTTATTAATTACAGATTTAACTTCCCAGTCGCACCGAACTGAATCAAGTTAAGTTAGGTTTGATTTAGGTCAACATGCTAGTATGTGCATGTATAATTACTTTTTATTTTTCTGTGAATTTCTTATTGGTTATGTTGCATGTTTCTTTTTGAAAATCAATTTAACTGTTATGTCGATATCTTATGTGATTAAACTGGTACTTTTATGTTTTACCGAATCTGATTGTCGCCCGAAAAATGACCAAAACCCACGTTTTTCGTTTAATACGGTTTTCCATGCAAAATTTATATTTTCGATTAACACGTTTTTATCAGGAACGTATCTACCGTGTAAAACGGGGGATAGGTGTATTGTTTTCTGTGTAGTGTGGAAAGAGATAACTAATATTTCAAAGGGTCCTAATTTTTTGTATTTATTTTTACAGGAGCCTTTTCTTTTGTGTAAAGTATTTTCAATGCAAAATATAAATTTCAAAAATAGCTTCATTTTTTTTATAGTTTTATAGTGTACATACACAAAATATAGGAAATATTACTTATCCTGTATATTTTATAATCTAAGGTTTTAATATTACAAAACAAAATATAATAACTAATATAAAATTTCGACGTTAGCTTAAATAACTAGAACAATTATATGTTACATTTATTTTGATATTGCAAAGCATAATTAGTTATCCCCACATGTATACAAAAGCTGTTAATTTGTTGTAGCCCGCATTGCGCGAGCTAACAGTAATTTGTCACTCGTTCAGAGGTTTATAATTGCGATCTGGTGCTCCGACTAGTGTCAGTTTTGGGCGTGGGAAATAATCCTAGACATGAACAAATGTTTAAAGATCGCTGGGAATGGGATAGGAAAAGGACATGCAGTGAAATGCGAAAACCTCCTGAAACAAAAGAAAAAAATTAGTTATTCATAATGCATATCAATATCTTTGTAATATTTTATTTAATAAGAGCATACCTAGGTGTCGCGAATTATTGATGATAAACAGTATGGTTTTCGTAGAAGTCATGCAACAGGTGATCTGTTAGCCTACGTTTCCCATCTGTGGAACAAATCGCTGGAAAACCATGGTGAAACATTCAGTATTTCACTTGATATTTCTAAAGCATTTGGTAAAGTGTGGCATAAAAATCTCATAGCTAAATTAAAATCTTATGGCATAGACCATCTTACTGTCTCATGGATTCATAGTTTTCTTACAGGTCGCCAATTTCATGTTAATTTAGATGGTATCACATCCAATATTTTCACAACCAATTCTGGGGTTCCCCAAGGTTCTGCACTCTCAACAGCCTTGTTTCTTCTATACATCAATGACTTATTTATTTCCACAGTGCACCCAATCCACAGTTTTGCTGATGACAGCACATTGCATGCATCACATGCATCTCCTAAATTTCGATCTCATACTGCAGCTACCACTGATAGAGAGCTGCTAATTGATTCTATCAACAAAGATCTGGAGCGTATAATGGAATGGGGAGATCGTAATCTTGTTTCATTTAATCCAACCAAAACCAAACTATGCCGTCTTTCACGAATAGAGCGACATAAAAATTTCCCTATTAAAATAAACCATGAGGAATTGCGTGAGGTTGAATCAGTTAGACTTCTTGGAGTGGATATTCAAAATACCCTGAAATGGCATAAACATGTGTTCAACCTCGCTAAATCTGCAATGCAAAAATTAGGATTCTTGAGTCGATGTAAAAAGTATTTCAATCCCGATCAAATTTTGCTAATCTTCAAGTTCTTTATTCGTCCATGTATGGAGTACTGCTGTCATGTGTGGGGAGGTGCTTGTCAGTCAACAATAAAATGTCTAGACTCTTTACACAGAAAAGCAATACGGTTGATTGGTAATACCGAACTAACGGACCAGCTTGATTCACTCCAGCACAGAAGAAATGTGGCTGAATTATCAATCTACTATAAATGTAACTTTAGCGAATTCTCCTCTAAGGAAATTCAAAATATCCTTCCATCGTGTGCGCAGTATAATCGACAAACAAGTTATCCCATCCATTTGTTGTACAAATACCTCGTTGTAGAACTGTGTCCTTTCAGAACGACTATTTTAATAGAGTGGCCAAATTGTGGAACTCAATGCCTCCCTCTGTATTTCCCGATGAATTTTCCCCTCAGGCATTTAAAGAAAATGTCCATAATCATTTAAAACAATTAGTATAGTTATCCCTATATCCCCTGTTACGCCAGGACTATTTCAATTTTGTTCTAAAAATAACAATTTTCAAATTCAATAATAATTTTTTTAATTATGACGTTTATCTGTACCACTGTACATTTAAATATTTTTTTTATTAAAAAAATACGAGTTTTCACAAACGTTGAATAAAACGAAACAGATGATCTGGTTGATGCGGCTATACATGGATCCAAAATTAATATAAAAATGAGAAATTTGATAACAAATTCGTTCAGTATAAGATTGAAACTAAATCAATTAATACAGATATTAAAGTTAATTTAATATTATATGTTATATTGGTTAGTTAGTATAATTTTAAAACTTAAATGTTATTCATGCATGGAAAAAAAATTAAAAATAATTAAAATAATTAAAATGTTATATGAAGAATTTTTTTTTATGAAAAATTAAATTGATTTAATGTGAAGTTGAAGTGTTTTATTCATATCTATTTGTCTTCTAATGTGTTGAGTGTTGTGATATTCATATTTTATTATTTATTACAAATAAAAATAAAACGAATTCTTTAATTTTCCTTAATTATACATCACGAGTATTTGAAACAGTACAAATACTTACTTTGTCGAATTGAAAAAAAATGCATCAAAAGAAGGAAAGAAATAAATCAAAGTTTAAGTTTTTCTTTGAGGAAAAAAAAATAATAATATTATCTGGTTGGTTCGTGTTTTATTATACATGCAGTATTAGTATGTGCGTTGGTAGCGCAGCTACCACTAATGAAATGTCGGATTCAGATGATGAATCGTTGAATTGCTTAATACATAAATTGGATGTGGAAAAAGATTTTTGGAGAATGTTCAGAATGCACGGAATCTAAAATTGATTGATATATCAGGTTGTGATTGATTTATATAATTTTTTTTTTGATTTTTATTACATTCTTTTTTGTTAGTAAATTAAATATTAGTGATATTTATTATGTGATATAGTAAGAGATTTCCAAATGGATACCTGTTTGTGTAATAAAGTCAGTGAATTTCAGTTTTAAAATAGTTTGTGAGCTATCCGGTGTAATTATAATTATGATAGTTTTCTATAAAAGTTCAAATCGGTATACCCCATTCTTTCCATTTTCCTCATCTCCTTCCTTTATAGTTGACATGGTATCTTCGGATATTCAAAGAGTCTAAATAATGAATATTTCATATTTAGTGCAGCACACACATGTCTAACTAATTAATAAAAAGAAATACCTTTGTATTTATATAATATTAAAAACTTGTAAAATATATTATTAAAAATTGTTTAATTCAAATATATGACAAACCAGATGTTTTCCATAAGCGCTTTTGGAATACCTATGATTAAGATGAGAGACAAAAAATCTACAAATTATATAAGAGAGAAAAATATTTATAAAAATTCAAATATATATAATATGCTAAATATGTAAATATAATATAAATATAGATAAGATTTTAAGAAAATTATAAAAAAAAATTGTAAAATATTGTAAAATACTAAAATTGATTTTCCTAGTTGAATAGTTGAATCTGCTTTCGTTTATTATTTTTGGTAGTCTAGTATACTACTATCATGTTAAAAAGCCCAGAAATGAAATCGAATACAAATACTCCTGGGTTTGTATATCACGTATTTTTATAATACTTCGACGTAGTAAATTATATTATAATTGCTAAATTTGTAGCTGCAAATTACGAGCCAAAATTTCAGTTTTTTTGTTTACAAATAGCACAGTAAAAACAACTTAAATATTCGATGAACAGAATGTTTACTATTTTACTATTTATATTTTTGACTGAGATTGAATTTTATTTTAATGATTTTTCACACTTATTTTATTTTAATATATTTGCTTTTATTACTCAAATCCAAACTTGCAATGTCGGTCACAATTTAAGTTATTACGGCAATAGTTCCGTTAAGAAGATCAAAGTTGCAAACAAAACCCTTAACCTATATCAATTTTTTTCCTTAATTATCACGTAATTTTATAACGTTTCGATGTAATGAATTTAATTATCATTGGTAAAATTGGAAATGAAAATTATTAGTTTACAAAAAGCATTGTAAAAACCACATATAAATACGATGGATGGAATGTTTAATATTTATACCTTCCTTTAAAGTTTAATTCAGATTTAAGATTTAATCTAGTTTACTTTAATGATTTTGATCATCTTGAACAACCCAAACTTGTAATCTCATTAACAATTATTTCTTACGGCAATTGTTCCGTTAAGAAAACTCGTTACAAACAAAACACTACACATATAAATATTTTTGTATCACGGTAATTGTGTAACTTTATATTCCAATCTAAATTTACTTTACATATTATTTAAATTCAACTTTTAAAAACTTTATTAATTTTACTTAACACAACTCGTTTTATTTTTAATTTAACCAAATTAATTGCGATCCTTTTAATCTCGAGTTTATAAATCAATTCATTTGGCATCTCAAAAAAAGAAGAAAATTTTTGGAATTTTAAATGCTAGGGTTGTCTGATGAATAATTTGTTTAATTCCCATAATTGTAAACCATCATGGGTTACATTGTAAATCATTTTGCCTTAATGTATACTATAATAAAAAGCTGTTATAAATATTTTCTCTAAATGTATACTATTTTTTTTTTTTTTTTTTTTTTTTTTTTAATGTGATGTGTAGTAAGCATTACAATATGTGTCACAACAACACATAAAAACCTTTTAAGACCAAGGTCCCACAACAACATGCGTTCTAAGGATGTTAATGGACGCAAATCTGTTTTTTTTGTTTGTTTTTTTAATATTTTTTGGTTAAGTAATGGATAACTAAACCATAAATCCTATCACATATAAAATATGACATAGGCCAATATTTCGTGATAGGATAGGGAAAAATAAAAATAAGATAAGAGATAAAAAGCAAATTTGTTTTACAAATTTGCAGGAACAAAACTAAAATTGGTTTGCCAATAGTCCAGCCAATGGCATAATCCCTGATTATGGGACGCAGTATATTTTTCAATGATTAAAGCTCAGATATGTAGTTATATGAAGGCTCGTTTCATCGAGCAAGCTACAGCGTTCCAGCATCAAGGAATATTCATTAGCTAAGATTGAGAGTGCTACCGTTGACTGGATACAGTTCATCCGCCAGCACCCCTAAGATATCACCTTGGCTAGTGATATCTCACTGCTATTGCCAGTGGTATGTGATATCTCACGTTAACTCATATGCCAATAGCAGGGACTGGAGTACGCGGGGTTGTCACACCCGTGGATCTAAAAAATAGAAAAAAATTAACAAATTAATAAAAACTGATCCCTCCATGCGATCAAGCTGTATTATGTTAATCATTTTGCCTTAATTTATACTATAATAAAAAGCTGTATTATGTAATTTAAGAAATATTTTGTTTGAGTGTATACAGGGTGAACCATTTAACTTGGCACAACCCAATATCTTCCAAACAACGCAATTTTGAAAATTTTGATTTTTTTTTTGGATAGGCTTTATAATGTTATTATTTATTTTTTATTAAGATGAAGATTCCAGATCTTCTAATGGACCCCCACTTTTTCTTAAATTGATACCTATTTTTGTGCCAAGTTAAATGGTTCACCCTGTATATTAAAATTTTAGTAACATCTTGATATGTTATATATTACAAGAAAATACGTCAAAAAAACTTAAAACGAGAAACAATATATTGCACAAACTGGCACAAACTGACTACGCACGACTTCTTTAAGCCTGGTTTACTCAGTTGCTGAGTACGGCGCACCAGTCTGTTTGAATAGCACACATACTCAAAAAGTTGACTGCCAGCTGCATGCGTACTATTAGTGGTACTATCAGGTCCACCCCTTTACCTTGGCTCCCTGTGTTAAGCAATATCGCTCCACCTGCACTCAGACGCTCGCATGCGCTCATGCGTGAACATAAAAAGGTAACTAACAACACCACGTTACCCTTGCACGAATATTACATTGACCACACTAGTTGTCGATTGAAGTCAAGAAAGCCTCCACATGAATAAGCCTCCACAAAAATAATGCTCAATTAAAACAACACCAAAATGCATACAAATAATTAAATTCTGGATTAGATGTAAAAACTATATTAGAGAAAGAAAGTTTCTAACCTCACTTAAGTAATGAATGTTAAAATTGTTATACAATTCATAAGATTTCATTCCCTGTAGGGTGACCATCCATCCTCTTTTTAGAGGATTTGTCCTCTTTTCGACCTCCGCTCTTTTTGTCCTACCTCTTTTTGACACCATAATCTTTTTTGTCCTCTATTGGCAGTTTGTCCTCTAAATGTCCTCTGAATGTCCTCTTTTTAAACTGTTCTTGCATAATTCAGTCATATCAATTGCCAACAAAGGCAAATTAGATTTACAAGAGCATCTTTCATAAAAAATACAGAAAGATAATAACCCAATAAACTACAGAAAAACTTATATGTAAACATTAACAAACAAAACCCAATTAATTAATTTATTCATAATTCGCATAATTTGTAAACACAAAAAATAATATTAAAATCATGATGTAATTTCTTCGTAGAACTAAAAAAGTCTACGAAGGAAAAATAATATTGGGAAACTCTTTTAAACAATTGTTGACAAATTAGAACAATTGTTGTTGTTTTGCTTATTGTTAATTTGGTATATATTCAATGAAAGTTTTACAATAAATCAGTTTTTAAGTTATACTCATCATCAACAAGTGTTTCATTTAGTGTGAAGTCCAAGTGTACAAAGTCATCAAAGTTCAAGTAAGTAGAATTTACTATTCGGTAGAAGTTGTTCTTTTAAGAGTCTCTGGCTCATAAGAATAACCGATACCATATTAAGTGGTTCGGTAGAAGTTGTTCTTTTAAGAGTCTCTGGCTCATAAGAATAACCGATACCATATTAAGTGGTTCGGTAGAATTTGTTCTTTTAAGAGTCTCTGGCTCATAAGAACAACCAATACCATTTCATGTGGTGACCAGTTTTCCTATTTGGAGAACTTACTATTTGGTGGATCTTGTTCTCTTAAGAGTCTCTGGCTCATGAGAACAACTGAAACCCTAGGGACTTCACGAATATAGGATTCACCACAGATCCCATATTCGTCACTAATTATTCTTTAGGATCCTTGGATCCCTGTTAAACTTAAAACTCGTTATACTCCTCATTCAATTCATTCCCACGGTACGAATTTATTATAACCGCTTCAATAGAGATTTCCAGTCGCTGAAAGAATTTTTCGTGACATCAAAAGAAGAGGATACATCATCAACTTATCAAGTTATTTTAGCGTACCACACACAGCAATATCACTTCAGCTTTAGGTCTAATGATTGTTCTACAAAACTTTATACAGACCTTTTTAATGATTTTAAAACTGCGTTTAAACTTTCATGTGCTAGATTGCGATTGATACAACGGTATCTGATTGTTTTATTTCGAATTTAGGACCCTGTATTAACTTTAAATGTTTTAAGGAAAAATGAAGAACTGGTTAACGAATGTACAGCTTTCAAGAAAAATGCAATAGAAATTTACAACAATTGTTTAAATTACATCAAACAATGGACAAAGCAGCTCAAAATTTTTACAGCATTTAAATGGATGTCTTTAACGAAGGAACCAGAATGGGCTGAAATATAAAAAACAGTTAAATATTTAATGGAAAAGCATATCGATATAAACGACTCAATACTTATTAGTCAGTTTAATAATTTAAAAAGTTTCTTCAAAGTCGTGTCTAAAGACAAACAATTTAAAGAAAAGCTGTCACATGAAATATGGTTGAATTTTTTGCTACAGTTCCAAATGATTAATGAAGAACAACATTCAGAATTTTTAAGATTTTGTCAATGTTTCTTTGCCATTCCAGCACATAATGCGAAACATAATAAGAAACTGTCTGATTTCGTGATTCATTCGGATTCTATACTGATTTTCAGCAACTTTACATGGACCATAAATTGTTCGTATGACCTTCCTCTCGAAAGTTGATAAAATTCTACAATCGGAGGAAGTCAGTGTCCAGCTTTCACTTCCAAATGTAAAAATAAAAATATATAAATAAATATTTTACTAAATTTTCTCTAATTGTTTGATAAAAAAACAAAATCTTTATCATAATTTAATTGCTTCCCAAAATAAAATGCAAACAAAAAATTTTCTTCAAAAACTAAATGATTTAAATTTCATTCAAATCGCTTCACACGACTACGAACATAACAAAACGTAAAACAATACGAAATTTCAATCGTTTTTCAATCAACAAAAAATCTGATTTGTCCTTTCCAAAAAAAATTTGGTTAAAAACAAGGGTTTTTTTTATAAACGTTCTACACAAATACATTTATTTTATAAAAACAATAATAATCATAAAGATATAAGAATAAATAGAAACCAAAAAAATAAAAACGTTAATCTTTATACTCATATAACACTAATTTTAAATATTACGAATCATCTACTTGAGTACAGGTGTCACTAGATAGTTAATATAGAAAAGTAAAATAAAAAAAAATTCCCAATTTTTTGTTCTACTTCATTTGTCTTATATTATTATTTGTGTATGCTCTGGGTGAATTTATCTTAGTATTTTTTCTTTTACTCTGCCCCGTGATTCCAAGTTTTCTGAATCTGAAACCCAGTATTGTTAATTGATCGTTCATTCCACAACAGCTGAGCCTGATATGACGTGGAGTTCGTTTGCTTGAGCTACGTGCAGTTTTTCTCTCATCGTCATCAATATTTATTAGTGCGGAGCAAATCTGTTGCCTGGTAAGTGAACTCTTTGTCTTTTCTGAGATGAATAGATCTCTTTCATTGATCCATCGTTGTCTCATCCCGATAGGCTAGTAATTTACACTACCTAACATAGTCATCTCAATTTTGGGGCTTCCATCAACCCAAAGCATTTCTCGATTGCATGTCCAGATCTCCTATGGAGCAAAATCACAACCTCCTGAAGAGCCACGATGTTATCTGCCTTCCTCGCTACAAGTTATCGACCCTTTACAGCCAGTAGATCCTACACTACACAATACACAGTGTACAAGTGATCTCTTGTGGATTTGTAAGTCTGACTTCCCAATCAACCAAAACTTTGTGAATATTTAATAATAAAATACTAAACTCAGGCATGTCCAAACCAAATAAACAAAATAATAAAAAAATACTAAACTCAATATTTTACGATAATTCATCACTTTTCTCCGTCAGTCCTCTTAACCTTCTTTTCCCTTTAACCTTATTTATCATGGCAACTCATTAACAATTGAAAAATACCCCAACTCATGAGCGGCGCTCCGCGAAGGCTGTATTACGGTTCCAAATAACAAAATATTAATCTGGTACATTACTCACTACTTCTTTTCACTCAAAAATAAAATTATATTTTATTTAAATAGTTTGTTTTTATTTTATATTTTAATGTTATTAGTTTATGTTAAATATAATACAAGTGTATAATATAATTTTCATTTGTTTTTAATTTTTAATTAATTTCTAAAATATTATTTATCGTATATAATATATATAGGAATATCAAATTTTTCAATAATATAATTTGTATTTTAATTTTTAGTTTTAAGAATATTTTAATTAATTTTAATAATATTAAAAAGTCTTATAATTAAATTTAATCGTTTTTTTCACTGTTTTAATTATTATATATTAAAAATTAATTTAACTGATTTTATTATATTTTATACGTATAACATGCGTAAATAAAATTTAAAAAAAAATAAGATCTGTAATTGGTTTATGGAAAGTTTATGTTTTGTTTTTATTTATAGTTCAAATTATAATAAAAACAAGATTTACGATTTGAATTGAATATAGACACAAAAATGCATTAAATTTTTAAGTATCAATTTTATCCCTATTCACTAAAATAGGAACACAGCGTTCATTTATATGATGATTTTTTTTAAAAAAAAATTGATTTTGGCGCAGCTTCACTATTTTATTTGATAAACATTAATGCGATTATTTAAAAATCTATGTCCTCAAAAACAAATTTTAAATGGTAATCCCAGAAGATACATTTAAAATTGTAGTTTTTGTTTTATGTACTTAAATCAGTCTTATTTTAAGCATTTTTTTTATATTTTTATTTAATCTTAGAGATAAACTAATTTTTAATAATAGTTTTGTTTAGTAAATAAAATTATAAAATTATAGTTCTTTAGCTTATGATTTAGGACTACAGTTTTTAACTAGCTATTAAACGATGACAAAAAATCTCGGTTACTGTACATAATAAATTATGTGGTTATACGTCCGTTAAGTGGGAATCGAACAAAGCTAAGCATTTTTTTTTCGTTTAACTTTATAAAGCTTTTAGCCATCAAATATAACCTCATAATGATTTTTGTAAACTATCACCTCAAATTATGCTTCACTAATATTTATTCTAAATTTGATTTTTATTCTGTTAAATTTATTTTATTTACTTAAATATTTTTAAAGCAAGCAAAATTTTTTTTTATAAAAAATCCTATAATATAATTATGTATGTAAACGAATAAAAATTATTTATTTCAATTTATAACGTAAAATATAATAGAATAATTTTGTTATTCCTTTCCGTTTTAGAACTTCAAATAAATTCAACATTTACATTATAAAAACTTATAAAATATTTTTATAAACTTTTAATATTTAAAATAAAAACAATGCCAATATTTATTTATAATTTTTTTTTTACTATAAAACATATTAAAACTATTAAATTTTTTATTTTATTTAAATTATTGGAAACGTTTTCAACTTTTGATAAAATTATTCAGAAAGAATTATGGTTTTTAAACATCAAAATAAATTGTAATAGATTTGGAGAGAGGAGATAAAATATATTCGTTAGACGATTACAGTGACTTCCAGAAAAATCAAATCACAACAAAACACAACGACCAATTAATGAAATGAATAGTGTTGTTGTTGTACTTCGTGGAATTTGGGTCAACAATAAATAAAATTGAATGATTTTATGAATCAAATCAGCATAACGTAAAGTAATCGAATATTCTTATTTTCTCAATGTTTCTAAAAAGTGACTTCGAATTACATATCTAGAAATTAAGCAAAATGGTATATAAGCAGCTGCCTCTTGTAGTTTTTAATTAGTTTTATTTTAAACGTGTGTCGGTAAATTTAAAATTATAAAAGTTATATTTAAAATTAGTTTTTGTAAATAAAGTGTTATTAAGCAGAAATAATTTGTGTATTATTTTAAACGTTGTATTACTGGAAATTTCTACAATCAACCGTTGGAGTTTCTGAAGCTGTTGAAAGAATATTCTGGTTAGGAATATTGTTCGCTGTATTGTCTTCCTGTTGTTGTGAAACAATTAAGGTGTTGAATACTTAATAAAACCTGGTGTTTGTGCTTACTAATCAGTGATCGAACTCTGAAGAGATTTGGGAATTGCGTTTATCGAATTGAGAGTAAGGCCAATTCGAAGTAAGGTTAGAAAAACGTAACATTGGTGACATGGGCGGGTTAGTTAGCTGTTAATGATGGTTTTCTTAAGTGGATTAAAAGGTCCTGAGCTACAGAAGAAACTAGAACAACGTGGATTGTCAACGAGTGGAAACAAAAGTGAATTAATGCTACGGCTTCGAGAAAGTATGGAAGCCAATGGAATAGAAGTGGAAAGTTACCACTTTGGAATAGTTACAACAAATACTGATTCCGTTGCAACTGAGGAAGAGAAAAGTTTTGTTGCGGAAACAACAACTTCATTGCCATCTGGAAATTTCGATTTTACGCAATTAATGGCAATGATGCAGCAAATAAATTTGAATATAAGCCAGACAAAACAAGAAATAAATCAGCAATTGTATACAGCAAATACAAATATGGCTACTACTAAAGAAGAGATTAGTTGTAACATCAACCAACAGATGGCTTCAACGAAGGAAGAAATTAGTGTCACTATCAACCAGCAACTAGCTTTAAATCGAGATGAAGTAAAACAAATTATGAACGAGAAACTTCTACAAATGTGAACAGCATTCGATGTAAAAGTCGAGAAAATTCGAAGCGAAATTCAGAAATTTGAGCGTGCCTTGAATAAAGTTGTAACTAAAGATGACGATTTTGAGAATAGGTTGCAGGATGCTGAAACGGCTAAAGTGACTTCACATGTGGTACAACAGACAGCACATATTAAATTGAAACCACCATCGTATGACGGTACCACATCTTTTGGCATCTTCAAGTTCCAGTTCGAGATCGCAGCTGATCAAAATGTTTGGAACGCCGAAAACCGTCTTGCTGCATTAATAGTTGCGCTTAAGGGTGAAGCAGCTGAAACACTGCAGGCGGTCCCAGAAAACGACCGCAAAAGTTATGCAGAGGTGATGAATGCGTGGGAACGTAAATATGGCAGGAGTAGAGAAAGCTTACAGGACTATTCGTCGGCAGTGGAACTGCTTGTTCATTTGGCACACTCGAATACTCCACCGTATTTTATGGAGAAAATGAAGATCGAAGCTTTTATAGAGGGTAACCGTGATCCGGAAACAAGGAAAGCAGTAATGTTGTCGCCAAAACCAACATTCGCAGAAACTATTGCTTATGCCTTGACAAATGCAACTGCGCAAGCAATTATAAAACCATCAATCAAAATACGTCGGGTAGAGTTGGGTGATGACAATTATAAACGAAACCAGGAGAAGACCACGAGAGAATTTTAGGAGTGATAGAATTCGATGCTAGTTATGTGGAAAAATAGGTCACATTTTAAGAGATGGCAGAGAAACAAGAATTAAACGAGCAAGGTCACTGTCGGAGGACGATGGAGCCGCACTGCAGCAGTTAAACTACAACGAGCCAGCCTAAAGGGGCCTAAGCTGGCTCCCACAACCGACTGCCCCATGGCCTTCATCCATGTTTCGAGATTTACGAGGAGGGTGACAGGCTTACTGTTAGGGCTAATATTGATGGAAAAAGTTGTGTCATCACGTTAGATACGGGAGCAACAAATACAATTATCCGCAAAAATGTAGTGAAAGGAAAACTAAAACCAGCAGGGAGATACCGAATGCAGACGGCAACAGGGGAAAGTGAAAGTATTAAAGGCAAGAAAATTGTTAATATTGAAATCGGGAATACTCACTTTCAACATGAAGTGGTTGTCACTGACAATGTTGGATGAAGTAATCCTGGGAATGGACTTCATGAGTCCAAATGGATTCGTTATTGATGCTGGTAAAGGAGTACTCACGTACGGAAATGTTGAGTTACCACTCCAGTTTAATGGTGAAGATTCAAATTGTGTTCGTCGAATAATATTGGATCACAGAGAAAAGCTGCCACCCCAATCAGAAACAATCATTTGGGGAAAATTGGAAGGAGGTTTTGGGTCACCCAGGTTGTGGGTTGTGGAACCCAACAAAGAACATCAAAATTGTAAAGAAGTCGTTATAGGAAAAACCTTAGTTAGATCAGATGCTGATTACAAAATACCAGTAAGGGTTTTAAATCTGTCAGATACGCAGAAAACAATTAAGAAACGATCAATCATAGGACAATGTGAAGAGGTAGCTAAAATAATAAAGTGCGAGCAGAAAAACATCAATTGCTCGGTCAACACAAAACAACAAAAGGCAGAAGCTGGTGTAATCGAGCCTTCAGACAGTCCCTGGAGCTCACCTGTGGTGTTAGTTGGCAAGAAAGATAGAAGTTTAAGATTTTGTGTTGACTACAGGAAACTAAACACAGTTACGAAGAAGAATAGCTACACATTGCCAAGGATTGATGATACACGGGATACATTATCGGGTTCAAGATTGTTTTCAACATTTCATTTGCAGAGTGGTTACTGGCAGGTGGAAGTTGCGGAGGAAGATCATGAGAAAACGGCGTTCAGTGTAGGTAATGGACTATGGCAATTAAATGCCATGCCATTTGGGTTATGCAACGCTCCCGCAACTTTTGAAAAACTAATGGACTAAAAGGCTTACACTGGAAAACATGCCTTGTATATATGGATGACATCCTCGTCATGGCCAAAGACGTTGATAACCACTTGAGGAACTTGGCGGAGGTACTGGAAAGGTTGCAAGCAGCAGGTTTAAAGATAAGTCGCAAAAAGTGTTCACTTTTCAAGGAGGAAGTAAAGTATTTGGGACACAAGCTTACGGCAAAAGGAATTCATATCGATTCTGACAAGATTGCAGCAGTTATGAACTGGCCAAGACTGAAAAATCTACATGATCTACGAAGCTTCCTTGGATTGTGCACATATTACAGACGGTTTGTGCCAGGATTCACCAACGTTGTCAAAAGTTTGCATGAGTTAACCATAAAAGATAAGGCATTTGAATGGAATGAACCTCAGGAACAAGCATTTGTGGAACTCCAAAGGAGATTATATACGGCTCCAATTGTATCCTATCCTATACCTAATGTGCAGTTTATTTTGGATACTGATGCCAGTAATGAAGGTATAGAGAGGAGTCTTGTCGCAGAAAATAGATGGTCAGGAAAAGGTGATAGCGTATTTTTCCAAAATGCTATCAAAGCCGGAGCGGAATTATTGCGTAACTCGAAAGGAGTTAGTGGCTTTTATGGAATGCATCAAACATTTCCATAAATACTTGTATGGTCGGAAATTTCATCTCAGAATTGATCACGGTGCATTAAGATGGTTACTCAAGCTCAAAAATCCAGAGGGACAAGTAGCACGTTGGATCGAACGGTTGCAGGCGTACGATTTGGACATTGAGCATTGGAAGGGTACTGCACATGGGAACGCTGATGCATTATCGAGACCATCCTGTCGAGTTGAATGCAAGCATTGCAGTCGTCAAGAAAATAAGGAGAACATCATCGATGTACGACTACTACAAGTGCTACCTGATGGTGAATGGACTGCTGAAGCCATAAGGAGAGATCAATTAGAAGATCCTGATCTTGCATCGATCATCGAGTTCAAGGAAAAGGGTTGCAAACCAGTATGGGGAGAACTTTCCGATAAAACGCCAACTTTGAAGGCGTACTGGGCGCAATGGGACAGTCTCCAGTTAGAGAATGGATGCCTAAAGAGAATATGGGAGAGCTCAGATGGCAAGATAAAGCAATCCCTTACAGTGGTACCAAAAGGGAAAATAGAAGCAGTACTGAAGGAATATCACGAAGGAACGACTGGAGGTCACCTTGGGATCAATAAGACTCTTGCAAAAATACGACAACGTTTTTACTGGTCAGGGACTCAGCAATCAATTGTGGAGTGGTGTCAAAAATGCGATAAATGTGCGGCGGTGAAAGGATCCGTACGAAGAAGTCATGGAAAAATGAAGCAATACCATGTAGGTGCTCCATTTGAAAGGATCGCAATGGATGTAGCGGGACCATTTCCAACAACTGATAATCAGAATAAATATGTGCTTGTGATCATGGACTACTTCAGTAAGTGGCCGGAAGTGTGTGCGATTCCCAACCAGGAAGCAACCACAATCGCTGAAGCTGTGATAAATAATTGGATTAGCCGCTATGGAGTTCCTATGGAGATCCACACCGATCAGGGACCGAGCTTCGAGTCAGCTGTATTCCAGGAAATTTGTCAAATGCTGGGGATTAACAAAACGAGGACGACAGCTTCACACCCACAGTCAGATGGGATGGTTGAGAGATTCAATGCTACTTTGGAGGAATTTCTAGCAAAAGTGGTCAGTAAGAATCAACGTAACTGGGATCAACACATTCCTTTATTTTTGATGGCATACAGATCAGCAGTTCATGACACCACGACCATGACACCAGCTCAAACTATTTTTGGAAGTGATTTAAGACTTCCTGGTGACCTCAAATTTGGAGCGGTACCATCAACATTATTGTCTGCGCAAGAATACGTCAACCGAATCAGGGAGAACTTTGAGGATATTCACTCTTGTTCGGCAGAAGATACAACTGACCAGTGATAGAATGAAAGCCCGATATGATATACGATCTAATAATAAAGGTTTTGAAGAAGGACAATTAGTATGGCTACACAACCCACAACGAAAACGAGGGTTTTCACCGAAATTGCAAGCTGCATGGGAAGGACCTACATTATAACCAAGTTAAATGCCGTGGTTTATAGAATTAGGAAAGGCCATCGAGGCAAAGCGAAAGTCATACATTTGGAAAGGTTGGCCTTATACAAAGGAGATCTAGATCTTGTTCGGGACGAACAGGCTTAAGTGGAGGGTATTGTTACGATTACAGAAAAATCCAGACGATTACAGTGACTTCCAGAAAAATCAAATCAAATCACAACAAAACATAACGACCAATTAATGAAATGAATAGTGTTGTTGTTGTACTTCGTGGAATTTGGGTCAACAATAAATAAAATTGAATGATTTTATGAATCAAATCAGCATAACGGAAAGTAATCGAATATTCTTATTTTCTCAAGGTTTCTAAAAAGTGACCTCGAATTAGATATCTAGAAATTAAGCAAAATGGTATATACGCGATTGCCTTTTGTAGTTTTTAATTAGGTTTATTTTAAACGTGTGTCGGTAATGTTAAAATTATAAAAGTTATATTTAAAATTAGTTTTTGTAAATAAAGTGTTATTAAGCAGAAATAATTTGTGTATTATCTTAAACGTTGTATTACTGGAAATTTCTACAATCAACCGTTGGAGTTTCTGAAGCTGTTGAAAGAATATTCTAGTTAGGAATATTGTTTGCTGTATTGTTTTCCTGTTGTTGTGGAACAATTAAGGTGTTGAATATTTAATAAAATCTGGTGTTTGTGCTTACTAATCAGTGATCAAACTCTGAAGAGATTTGGGAATTGCGTTTATCGAATTGAGAGTAAGACCAATTCGAAGTAAGGTTAGAAAAACGTAACATTATTTTACCTGAGCTGTCTGCGGCCCATAGAAATTTAATTTATTTTTTAATTTTCTATAAACAGCGACTTTCATGTCGTCGTGGAAAATAACTTCCTAAAACTTTAATAATTACCTAAAACTTTTCTTGAACTTTTTCAACGTTTTCTTTAAATGTCTGAGGGGCAAACTCATCGGCAAATACGGAGGAATGCATTGAGATACATAATTTGGCCACTCTATTTAAATAATCGTTGTGGAAGGACACAGTTCTACAACGAGGTATTTGGACCACAAATAGATGCGATAACTCGGCAGCTCTTGTAATTTTGAAATCGATAAACCATTTGAATTTGATAATTTGTTGCTAGATAATAATAAAATAGTAAAATAAAAGTTTGATTACAGTGCTGTAAATACATTGTCCTAGCTATGGATAACACAGATTGTGATATCATCTGGCAAGCTTACCTGAGACATACACTTGAATCCGTTCCTTGCACCTACTGTTTTCCTTTCTCCTTCAGCATTTCCATTACACTTAAACTAATTGTTTCTCTCTTGTTTGAATTTTGATCCCAACCCGCTACGTTTTAATTAGCTGTTGGTTCTATTTCCAAACCATTATCAATATTTTAACGTTCTATTTCTTCTTCTAATACTAAAACACCTAATTCCTTACATCTCACATATATGTATATTACAAAAAAAATAATTTCGTTGTTTCATAATAAAAAAAAAATCTACACTCAAAAATACCAAATAAATTAATTTTTAAATAAATAATAATTTCCAAAAAATTTAAATGCATTCGATCACCATAATAATTAAATGTTTTTTTTTAAATTTTCCATCTTCACATAAAATAATCTTGTTCAAATTTAATTACACTTTTTTTTTTCTTTAAATATAATATTATATAAAGTAACATCAAATTTCCTTGTAATAATAAATAAATGTTATTGTTTCAATAAAAAAGCTAAGATAAGATAATTATAATTAATTACATATTTTGTTTATTTGTGATAAAGAAACCACAAAAACTTTTAATAAAAACATTGAAAAAATGGACAGATTTTTCATATTACTTTTTTTTTATAATTAATTAATATTATATTTAATAGTTATAATGAGTATTTTAATGATTTTAATTTTTGTAATATTATCTAAAATAATAATGATTTAATTTTGTTTGTTTTGTTTTATTCACAACAATAGTTTTAATTTTATTTGATTAGTTTAAATAAAATTTAATTTCTTGGAAATATTTTTTATTTTGTATTAAATTAACTAAATTATAGATATAGTATTATTATTATAGACACTTGCCGATAAAAATAATGATTTATTATTATTATTTTATTAAAATTAACCGCAATTTAACTAAATTAATTTTATTATCTAATTTTATTTATTATAGAATTATTATATATAAATTGCATTAAAATTTGCATATTCTGTAGAATTATTTAAAATAAAATAATGAAAAAATATATATTATTTATGGTAAGAATTAAATAAATTGAGAACTTTCCGATAAAACGCCAACTTTGAAGGCGTACTGGGCGCAATGGGACAGTCTCCAGTTAGAGAATGGATGCCTAAAGAGAATATGGGAGAGCTCAGATGGCAAGATAAAGCAATCCCTTACAGTGGTACCAAAAGGGAAAATAGAAGCAGTACTGAAGGAATATCACGAAGGAACGACTGGAGGTCACCTTGGGATCAATAAGACTCTTGCAAAAATACGACAACGTTTTTACTGGTCAGGGACTCAGCAATCAATTGTGGAGTGGTGTCAAAAATGCGATAAATGTGCGGCGGTGAAAGGATCCGTACGAAGAAGTCATGGAAAAATGAAGCAATACCATGTAGGTGCTCCATTTGAAAGGATCGCAATGGATGTAGCGGGACCATTTCCAACAACTGATAATCAGAATAAATATGTGCTTGTGATCATGGACTACTTCAGTAAGTGGCCGGAAGTGTGTGCGATTCCCAACCAGGAAGCAACCACAATCGCTGAAGCTGTGATAAATAATTGGATTAGCCGCTATGGAGTTCCTATGGAGATCCACACCGATCAGGGACCGAGCTTCGAGTCAGCTGTATTCCAGGAAATTTGTCAAATGCTGGGGATTAACAAAACGAGGACGACAGCTTCACACCCACAGTCAGATGGGATGGTTGAGAGATTCAATGCTACTTTGGAGGAATTTCTAGCAAAAGTGGTCAGTAAGAATCAACGTAACTGGGATCAACACATTCCTTTATTTTTGATGGCATACAGATCAGCAGTTCATGACACCACGACCATGACACCAGCTCAAACTATTTTTGGAAGTGATTTAAGACTTCCTGGTGACCTCAAATTTGGAGCGGTACCATCAACATTATTGTCTGCGCAAGAATACGTCAACCGAATCAGGGAGAACTTTGAGGATATTCACTCTTGTTCGGCAGAAGATACAACTGACCAGTGATAGAATGAAAGCCCGATATGATATACGATCTAATAATAAAGGTTTTGAAGAAGGACAATTAGTATGGCTACACAACCCACAACGAAAACGAGGGTTTTCACCGAAATTGCAAGCTGCATGGGAAGGACCTACATTATAACCAAGTTAAATGCCGTGGTTTATAGAATTAGGAAAGGCCATCGAGGCAAAGCGAAAGTCATACATTTGGAAAGGTTGGCCTTATACAAAGGAGATCTAGATCTTGTTCGGGACGAACAGGCTTAAGTGGAGGGTATTGTTACGATTACAGAAAAATCCAGACGATTACAGTGACTTCCAGAAAAATCAAATCAAATCACAACAAAACATAACGACCAATTAATGAAATGAATAGTGTTGTTGTTGTACTTCGTGGAATTTGGGTCAACAATAAATAAAATTGAATGATTTTATGAATCAAATCAGCATAACGGAAAGTAATCGAATATTCTTATTTTCTCAAGGTTTCTAAAAAGTGACCTCGAATTAGATATCTAGAAATTAAGCAAAATGGTATATACGCGATTGCCTTTTGTAGTTTTTAATTAGGTTTATTTTAAACGTGTGTCGGTAATGTTAAAATTATAAAAGTTATATTTAAAATTAGTTTTTGTAAATAAAGTGTTATTAAGCAGAAATAATTTGTGTATTATCTTAAACGTTGTATTACTGGAAATTTCTACAATCAACCGTTGGAGTTTCTGAAGCTGTTGAAAGAATATTCTAGTTAGGAATATTGTTTGCTGTATTGTTTTCCTGTTGTTGTGGAACAATTAAGGTGTTGAATATTTAATAAAATCTGGTGTTTGTGCTTACTAATCAGTGATCAAACTCTGAAGAGATTTGGGAATTGCGTTTATCGAATTGAGAGTAAGACCAATTCGAAGTAAGGTTAGAAAAACGTAACATTATTTTACCTGAGCTGTCTGCGGCCCATAGAAATTTAATTTATTTTTTAATTTTCTATAAACAGCGACTTTCATGTCGTCGTGGAAAATAACTTCCTAAAACTTTAATAATTACCTAAAACTTTTCTTGAACTTTTTCAACGTTTTCTTTAAATGTCTGAGGGGCAAACTCATCGGCAAATACGGAGGAATGCATTGAGATACATAATTTGGCCACTCTATTTAAATAATCGTTGTGGAAGGACACAGTTCTACAACGAGGTATTTGGACCACAAATAGATGCGATAACTCGGCAGCTCTTGTAATTTTGAAATCGATAAACCATTTGAATTTGATAATTTGTTGCTAGATAATAATAAAATAGTAAAATAAAAGTTTGATTACAGTGCTGTAAATACATTGTCCTAGCTATGGATAACACAGATTGTGATATCATCTGGCAAGCTTACCTGAGACATACACTTGAATCCGTTCCTTGCACCTACTGTTTTCCTTTCTCCTTCAGCATTTCCATTACACTTAAACTAATTGTTTCTCTCTTGTTTGAATTTTGATCCCAACCCGCTACGTTTTAATTAGCTGTTGGTTCTATTTCCAAACCATTATCAATATTTTAACGTTCTATTTCTTCTTCTAATACTAAAACACCTAATTCCTTACATCTCACATATATGTATATTACAAAAAAAATAATTTCGTTGTTTCATAATAAAAAAAAAATCTACACTCAAAAATACCAAATAAATTAATTTTTAAATAAATAATAATTTCCAAAAAATTTAAATGCATTCGATCACCATAATAATTAAATGTTTTTTTTTAAATTTTCCATCTTCACATAAAATAATCTTGTTCAAATTTAATTACACTTTTTTTTTTCTTTAAATATAATATTATATAAAGTAACATCAAATTTCCTTGTAATAATAAATAAATGTTATTGTTTCAATAAAAAAGCTAAGATAAGATAATTATAATTAATTACATATTTTGTTTATTTGTGATAAAGAAACCACAAAAACTTTTAATAAAAACATTGAAAAAATGGACAGATTTTTCATATTACTTTTTTTTTATAATTAATTAATATTATATTTAATAGTTATAATGAGTATTTTAATGATTTTAATTTTTGTAATATTATCTAAAATAATAATGATTTAATTTTGTTTGTTTTGTTTTATTCACAACAATAGTTTTAATTTTATTTGATTAGTTTAAATAAAATTTAATTTCTTGGAAATATTTTTTATTTTGTATTAAATTAACTAAATTATAGATATAGTATTATTATTATAGACACTTGCCGATAAAAATAATGATTTATTATTATTATTTTATTAAAATTAACCGCAATTTAACTAAATTAATTTTATTATCTAATTTTATTTATTATAGAATTATTATATATAAATTGCATTAAAATTTGCATATTCTGTAGAATTATTTAAAATAAAATAATGAAAAAATATATATTATTTATGGTAAGAATTAAATAAATTGAAAACCAGAACAAAAAAAAATAAGATAATGAATTTAAATTTTCATGAAAAATTTTTCTCACAAAATACCGTTAGTTAAATATTGATAGCCATCATATAACTTTGTTGATAATGAATTAAGAGAGTCAAACACAAGCTGATCAACTTTACGCTCGAGCTCTTGTTCGGTAAGATTCATATGAAATCTTTTACGTAAATTGCTTATGGTACCGGAACATCCATTTTTGAAACATGGTAATTGGGAACCTGAAAAGAAAAAATTTGTTTTAGTTAGTTCAATTTTTTTTTTCCAAAAAATGGTCCGACAATACGACGAACGTAGGAAAAAGACGTAGACACACTATGCTCATGGATGACAGATGGTTATTGATGGCAGTATAATCTTGCAAAATGATTCCTTACAAACAATACTAATACAATCACTGGCTTCCAAAAATTTTGTATCTTTATTAAGGACTTAAGGAATTAGGATGGGAAGGTAAAGGAAGATATTGCATTACAAAGAGGTTACACAATAATATTTTGTTTATATGACAGTCCATTATCCAACAATAAAAAAAAGTATTTAGTTGAGTTTCAGTATAAAATTTTGTAGATGACGCAAGTTAGATGGGACTATGTCGAGCGGCCGTAAAGTGATTAATTTACGACCTCGTTTGAGGTCGTAAAGTTAAAGATTATAAAGTCATATAAAATTGTATATTTTTACTTCACCACAATTTTAAATTGTGTGAAGTAATGCAATCTATCGTGGAAAAAAAAATCTTACATACCCCAAATTTTGTTTTTTCTTTTGTTTTGGACCATCCTCTATCTAAATAGCCAATAAACATTTTTGTGTACGTCTGTGTGTGGGTGACCTTTCTACATAGGATCTTGATAAAACTTTGGCAAATGATCTAGGTTCACTTAAAAATGGAAGATCTGGTTTCATTTCAAATATGGATAAAATGACGGACAAATCTTCAATAACTTCTAATCCCGACTTAAGATCTTATTGAAACTTGGTTATAAGGTTTTAGTACTGTTTATATCATTTCTGCATACCAACTTTTGGTTTGACACTTACGGTTAAAAAGTTTTTTTTTCAGGTGTTTATCCCTACTGTAGCTTACAATTACCGATCGATTTTCATGCAACGTTGGTAAAAGCTTTCAAGTAACATGAGAACGATATTATCAGCTTTTGGAGTACATTGGATAAAGGGTTGTGGGGTCCACCATACAATAGGTGTTTTTTCCACCATGTTTTTTGTTTGTTGGGAGCATACAACATTCGTTCGTGAATGAATTTTGATGACACTTTGGAAAAAGATACAAATATGTAAGGCAAGGAACTGATTAGTTTTTGAGCAATTGTTTTTTTGAAAGCTCAATAACATCTGTATCTGATAATCGAATTGGATTAAACTTGGTACATAAGCATTAAGTACGGTTTGCAACAGTTCTGCATCCCAACTTCCGGTAAAAATTGTAATTTTTTGAAGTTTTTTCAGTGTCTTTATGTACATTACAGCCTACAATAATGAAGTGGTTATGATGAAACTTATGAAAAAGGTTCCAACTAGTGTGAGAAGATAGTTATCATCTTTTGGGACACATTGATCAAAATGGCGGGGGGTCTACCATACAAATGCTGACTTTTCACACTTTGTTTTTAAAGTTTGTTGGGAGTATTCAGACTTCTTTCATTAATTTATTTTAATGACACTTTAAAAAAAGATGGAGGATAAATAACAAAGAACTGATTAGTTTTTGGACAATATTGGGATAAGTGGTGGGGGGCCTTCCAAGCACCTGTTTACTGTGTCACAATTTTTTTAATGTTTGTTGGGAGCACACAGCATTCGTTCGTGAATAAATTTTGATGACACTTTGAAAAAAGATGCAAATATGTATGGCAAGGAACTGATTAGTTTTTGAGCGATAGTGAAAAAAGTGGCGGGGTGTGTCCCATACACCTGTTTTTTTTGAAAGCTTAATAACATCTGTACCTGATAGTCAAATTGGATGGTACATAAGCATTTAGTATGGTTAACAACAGTTCAGCATCCCAATTTCCGGTTTTTCCCTTCCGGTAAAAAATTATTTTTTGTAATTTTTCAATTTTTTTCAGTGTGTTTATGCACACTACAGCCTCGATATTTTTACAAAACAACGAGATCAGCTACAGTGTGACGAAGTTGTACGGAATCAAGATTTGATGTTAAATTTCGATCGCCCACAATTCACATAGCACACTTTTGAACAAAGTTCACAAGAGCTAGGATGGAAACAGATGCAACGCCCCAAACTTGACAACAATACTCTATACAGGGACGAATATAGTACTTATAAATGTGGAGTAACTGATACGGAGTGAAATCTATTGAGGAGGAGTTTTTGATGCGCTTTTTGCCATCGCCATTATATGATTGTTCCAAAGTAGGTCATTGGAAATTGTGACTCCCAATAAATGCTTTCACTTTCGTCTATTTACTACATACGTCACACATACTAATTAAAAAACCTTGAAAAAAATTTCGAAGACCATTGGTGTCCATTTTTGAGAAGTGAAACATTTTACGTGACTTGGAAACTCTAGTTTTTAGTAAATCAGTTTTGATAACTGATGTGATTAGATAGTGGTCAGAATTTCCAATACCCTACCCTTATCGAGATTGACACTCGTAATATTTGGCATAAATGTGAGATAGAGTTTACATAACTTAGCAGCATGATTAATCCAATTTAGAATTTATTATTAGTAATAACACTAATTTACAACAAAAATCTCCCTAAATAAAACCCAACATTTCTTATGTATTTTGACCTGCTGAACCGAAACCGAATACCATACTCATTTTTTTAGGACAGGTCTTGTTTTTGAGATGTTAGCGAAAAACTAAGGATTTTGAATCTCAAATTGTTAGTATACTATGTTAGTATTACTATGCATTTGTTTCGTTAATATATTGAATTTGTTTGTTTTAGTAAAATATGAGATTCAATAACCGAAATATAGTACATTTTGCTACAAGAGATGAAAACACTGATTTTACGTGAGTAAAACGTGAGAGTGAGAATCTGTGAATTGTGAGAGCGTTATAGTTTTTATGCTGGTGTTGGGAAATCTAATGTGGGCAGGTATGTCTACGGCGAAAATCGAGATTGCGAATTTTTGTTTGAAGTTTTTTTGTCGCAATTTATGTTTTGTGAAAACTTGCAAATTTTCTTAGGGTCATATCTCGTAAACCATTTAGAATTTTATAATGAATAAAATTAGTAAATTGTAGCTCTTGACCTCAGCTACAAATTTGCTGAATAAATAAATCGAAAAAAATCACATCTTCATGACCAAAAACACGAAAATGCCAAAAAATTACCATTTTTTTACACCGTTTTTACCGTTTTGAGGCCATAGCATCCAAACCGCAGAAAATTAAAACTATTAATCTATTAGAAAATTGTAGCCAAATAAATATTTAACAATTTAACAATTATGATATACTTACCACCTCTGAACATTTCTTCATGCAGTTTTTGCCCTGCAAAAGTGAAATTTTATCGCGAAAATACTGAAAAATTACCAAGTTGTTTATAATTTAAACTCATCAAAAACGTTCTATTTGTTATTTTACTTCGGTCTGAAAGACCTAAGTATTACATTCATGAGCTAAAAATGAAATTCTTACCCCCACTTTTTTTGGCATTTCTGGACGTTTTAGGACCTACTGATTCTAAAACAGCAAAACAAAATGTATGTCTGTCTGCCGGCCGGCCGTCACAGCCTACGAAATCTAGAAAACCGCTGGACAGATTTCAAAAATTTTTTTTTCTAAAAATAGGTTTAGGTTTTTAATGGGAAGAGCCGAAAGGACGATGTCTTCGATAACTGTACCGGAAGTGTGTCAAAAAAATCGTCAAGTGTGTCAAAACAAGGAAATTTGCATATTTTTTGCTTAAACGTTCATTTTAAGTGATTGGATTGGTATGTGAGACCAAAATCTAGATTATTGCATTATAAGTTTGTCAAAAAAATGTTGTTAAGTCAAAAGAAAGATTTTTATTTATTTTTTTACCCAATTTTTTGGAAAAAAATAAAATTAATTATTTGTTTGAAATGAAATTTTATTATTATCATAGAGAATTATGGCATTATAAGTTTGTCAAAAAAATGTTGTCAAGTGTGTCAAAAGAAACATTTTCATTTATTGTATCACCGTCTATGATTCTTATTGGTGGTGTGCAACCACAAATAAAATTCCAAGATTTAGATCTAAATTTTGGAATTTTATTTGTGGTTGCACACCACCAATAAGAATCATAGACGGTGATACAATTTTATCGATTAGATCAGTTTCAGTGTACACCCGGAAACGTGTATACACTGAACAACAGAAAACTAATTTTCATTTATTTTTTAACCAATTTTTTGGAAAAAAAATGTAGCTGTTTTTATGACGTAAATGTAATTGAAAATGAAATTGGACATGAAAATTTTTGAATTTGTTATAGTTTTTGAAATATTTTTGGAATTTTGAAAAAAGTTTGTATTATTGATGTAGTAATAATTTTTGCAAAATTTTTTAGAATTTGGAAAAAGTCTTAATTTTTGATTCTGTTATAATTTTTGCAATATTTTTTGAATTTTGAAAAAAAAAAATAGAATTTTTGAGCTTGTGAATTTTATATATATATATTTTTAGAATTTTGAAAAAAGTTTCAATTTTTGATTTTGTAAGAATTTTTGGAATATTTTTTGAATTTTAAATTTTTGATCTTTTTTTTTTTTTTTAATAAGAAGTGTTGTGTAGTAGGAATTACAAAATGTGTCACAACAACACATAGATACCTTTTAAGACGTAGGTCCCACAACAACATGCGTCTTGAGGTATAGGTGGACGCTTTTTTTAAATCTTTGTGGATTGAAAGCACTCGAGACTATTGATTCGGGCAAAGCATTCCATGTGTACGATGTACGCACAAAGAAATCTCTTTGCATTCTATTACTATGACAGTGAGTAATCTCGACAGTTCGACCGCCCGCACACACCGATTGACGAGTAAAACGGGGAAAAACATATGTCTGAGGCATTATGAACCTGATTTCATCTGAGCACTGCTGGTGACGATATTTATAAAAAACAACGAGATCAGCAACAGTGCGACGATGTTGCAGGGAATCAAAACCTAATGTTAAATCTCGATCACCAACAATTCGTATAGCTCGCTTTTGAACAGAGTCCAAAAGAGCCAGGATAGTAACAGATGCAGCGCCCCAAACTTGACAACAATACTCCATACAGGGACGAATATAGGACTTATAAATGTGGAGTAATTGATGCGGAGTAAAATATTTTTTTTTTTTTTTTTTTTTTTTTTTTTTTTTTTATTAAAATTTTTGGAATTTTGAAAAAGTTACACAATATTTTTGATATTGTTTTAATTTTTGCAATATTTTTAGAATTTTGGAAAAAGTTTGAATTTTTGAATTTGCAAAAAGATATTATTAGAATTTAGAAAAAGTTTAAATATTTGATTTTATTACAATTTTTGTAATATTTTTGGGATTTTGAAAAAAGTTTGTGTTTTTGATTTTGTTATAATTTTTGCAATATTTTTAGAATTTTTGAAAAAAGTTTTAATCTTTGATTTTGTAATAATTTTTGTAATATTTTTAGAATTTTGAAAAAAGTTTGATTTTATTTAATTTTTACAAATTTTTAGAATTTTTAAAATATGAATTTGTGATTTTGTAATATTTTCTCGAAACACTAATTATAAAATTTATTATATTTATTATAAAATTTATAATATTTATTATAATTATAAAATTTATAATTTATTTATTATAATTATAAAAGTCGAAATTGCAGTATGGTTTAGCATGTTATGGTGGAACATATTTTTCCATTGTACTTATTTTATTTAGAGCTCAAAAACATGCAATTCGAATTGTCTATGGAAAACGTCGAACTGACACTCTGCATATCCGCTATTTGTTTCGGCTAATGTTTTACCATTGCGTAGTCTATATATTTTTAAGGTCTTAAAAGAATTTTTTAAAAGAAGCGGTTGTTTAAAAAGACCTGATAACTACCGCTTAAGATATTACCATATCCATGGCATTTTTCGAGCAAAAAAGGAAAATTACCGTCAGTTCTTTGATAATATGGGACCTTTTTTCTTCAATAAGTTACCTATAAGCTTACTTGACATCAGAAGCAGCAATAATTTGAGTCAATTTACTATGTTATTAAAGCGGTGGCTTTTTGGGTTTTACGATGTTGAAAGTCTTCTCAATCGTGATTTGAGTTTATCTTTTTTAACGTTGTCTTAACTCTTATATTATGTAACATGTTTAATATGGTTTAAATTTACAAAAGTTTATAATTATGTGCATCCTAATGTAAGTTTTGTAAAAACTTGTATATTTTTTTGGATTTTTCAATGTATAGTATATATACACCCAACATTATATTTTTAATTTTTAAGTTTGATGAATTTAAAACTTCTCATCTACTTTAACACATTTTTTTCTAAAAATCAAAAGTCGACTAATTTTATTTTCTATATCGTATATTTAATGAAAATTTTATTGTAACTTTTAATCTGTTGATATAAGAAATAAAGTGTAAAAAAAAAAAAGGAAAAAAAGTGCAAAAACAAAATATTTTAATCGAATTCTATTGAAGTTGACGGTTATGCAGTTGGTGTTCGCTTCAGGGACTTCCATTGAAGTTGACGGTTATGATGTTCGCTTCAGGGACCCCTGATATGAGAGTCTGAAAACATAACCTCATATACAGTTTTTACCCAGAAATGGTGTCAAAAAATTTAACAAATGTCTGTTTTAGGATTTATTCAGAATCTAGATTTTTTGGCATTTTCATGTTTTTGGTCATGAAGATGTGATTTTTTCGGTTTGTTTATTCAGCAAATTTGTAGCTGAGGTCAATTCAAGAACTACCATTTACTAATTTTATTCATAGTAAAATTCCAAATGGTTTACGAAATATGAGCCTAAGAAAAATTGCAAGATTTCACAAAACATAAATTGCGACAAAAAAACTTCAAACAAAAATTCGCAAGCTCGATTTTCACCGTAGACATATGGTCTAGTGGACTTTTTTGCTCAGTACAACTACAGGAATCAGAATCGCGAGGGGTCCATGCAGATTTTTAAATCGCCCCACCCTAATGACTACCCCGCAGGAAAATGAAAAATGGCGTCACTTTACAACCGCTTTGATTATATGTGAAAAAGTAAAACTTTAACCGTCTCCCTAGTGACAGTAAAGTTAAATTTTACAGCCGTTTGCCAAAAAAAAATTTTTCACCGGAAAAATTGCGAACATCTCAAAAACAAGAGCTGACCTTTTTTTTTTAATAAAAAGTGTTGTGTAGTAGGAATTACAAAATGTGTCACAACAACACATAGATACCTTTTAAGACCTTATAGGTCCCACAACAACATGGGTCTTAAGGTGTTGGTGGAAGCTTTTTTAAATGTTTGTGAATTGAAGGCACTCGAGACTGTTGATTCAGGCAAAGCATTCCATTTGTACGATGTACGCACAAAGAAATTCCTTTGCATTTTGTTACTATGGCAGTGAGTAATCTCGACAGTTTGACTGTTTGCACAAACCGATTGACGAGTTAAACGGGGAAAAGAATATGTCTGAGGCATTATAGATCTGATTTTATTCGAGCACTGCTGGTGTGAAAAAAATTAGTAAGATATTCGTATTAAACAGGTCAAAACAAATAAGAAAAGTTAGATTTTATTATGGGTGCAAAAAAGTCCAAAATTAGTAAACAAGTGTAATTTTTATTAATGAAATGGTTTTAATAAACATGCTTTAGTTTAGATTTTAATTTGTGTACATATTTTATTTTTTAATAAAATGGGTTGTGTATCAGGAATCATATATATAATACACAAGCGACGAAAAAGCGTAGCCATATCATTGGAAACAAGGGAATACGAAAGGGAAATAATACAAAAAAATATAAAAAAAATTAAACGATTAAAATAAACGAAACAAACGAAAATTTATTTTCATTTTAGTTTCAGTTTATGCTTTGCTTGAACTAGACGTTGCAAACAGGGTCTATGTTATTAATTTATGAAAAAATATTTTGTGCAAATGTACAAGGGTCCTAGTTACCATATGTGTTACAACGCAAATATTTGATTTTGGGAAAACTAAACAATAAATCCTGTCACATATAAAATATGGCATAAGCCAATATTTCGTGATAGGATAGGATAGAGAAAATGAAAGTCAGTGTAAAAGGAGTAGGGAATATAATTTGGAGGAGTATGAGAGGAGCATAATTTGTTTAAAAATTTGCAACAACAAAACTAAAATGGGGTTGCTAATGATCCAGCTAGTGGACTATTTATATCCTACACTATTTTCGCCAATTTCAGGTGCGTTCAAGATACGGCACTTTTTAATTTGGTTAAATGTTTCAAAAAGTAATATTTATGAAAGGAGAATATTCCAAAGAAAGAAATCAAAAATTTTGATTTGTTAATTTAAAAAAAAATCGTACATTTACAAGCGTACGCTACGTGATGCCTTAAGCGATATTTTCATAATCTTGTGGCAAGACTTATATTTTATTGTGCTGTTAGGTGTATCAGACTAAGAATAGATTTAAGATCATCACATTCCTGGTTGGAGAACTTCTTTTTAAAAATTCTCCTAAAAATCAGGAGCTATCTATCAATTTGCTATTAATAAATTCGTTCCTTTTTCAATAATGAAATCAATGATAATTTTCAATCATCGCAATAAATACAAAGATATTTGGTAATATGAAACTTTATTTTCAACAAATCAAGCGAAAATTAAAATTCAACTAAAACAAGACCAACTTGTATCTTATCATCCCTATAGGACAGGTCGTTGCGAAATATATTGAAGAATTACTTGAAATTGGGGTAATACGAAATTCTCCATCGCCATATTCTAGCCCGATCGTTATTTTCAAAAAGAAAAATGGAGATCAAATATGCGTTGACTACAGATGCCTTAACGACAAAACAGTAAAGGATCGTTATCCTATGCCACAAATTGAGGATACTTTGCATAGATTAGAGGGCATGAAATATTTTACGGTATTAGACCTTGCCTCGTGATATTACTAAATTGAGGCAGACGACGAATCTAAGATATTGACTTCATTCGTTACACCAGTGACCAAATGGTCAGGACGAGTTCAATATTATGCCATAATGTCTATAATGCCAACGAATGATGAATGACATAGCACGTGAAATGGGAAATAGTATAATTTTCTATTTGGATGATGTTATTCTCCCTAGTATAACAATACAAGTGAGGTTGGTCATACACTCAAGCTAGGAGACAAATTAACTGCTGAGGGAATAAGACTCGCCAAGGATAAAATAGTTTGCGTTAAAAACTTTCAAACTCCAAAGAATGTTTACGAGATAGGAGACAAATTAACTGCTGAGGGAATAAGACTCGCCAAGGATAAAATAGTTTGCGTTAAAAACTTTCAAACTCCAAAGAATGTTTACGAGATGCGAGAATTGGGCTTGGCGAGTTATTTCAGGAAATTTGTGCCTAGGTTTGCGAAAATTGCTGAATCTTTGACGAACTTTACGAAGAAAAACATTAACTACGAATGGTCAAATAAGCAAGTTAATGCCTCTGAAAATATAAAAAAAACCTCTGTGAACGTAATGTTCTCGTATTGTATAATCCAGAATGCGACCATGAGATACATACTGATGCCAGAGAACTTGGTTTGACTGGTATCTTATTACAAAAAAATGACAACTGACATTCTGTGGCCTATTATAGTCGAAGTACAAGGGTGCTGGAGCGTAAGTATCATAGTTTGGAATTGGAGGCACTAGCCATAGTTGTGTCTGTAGACAGATTTCGTTTGTTCAAATTAGTCAAACAATTTGCAGTTGTTACCGATTGTAACGCTCTGAAAACCTCATCGACAAAAAAATTTAAATGTCCATATAGCAAGGTGGTGGTTAAGGCTTTAAGAGTATAATTTTGATATTAGACATAGAGAAGCTAAGAGGTACTCAAATCATTCATGTGGATTAATTGAGCAGGTCTCCTGTTTTGAATTCGTCAACAATCGAACCAGCGTGGTTAGATATACTGAGAATTAAACAAGCTCTCAGTAATCCTTTAAACGTTAACGTGATTGATGGCACTTGGCTCGTAACATTTAATTTAATCGCGATTAAAAATAATTCAAATGATAAGAAAAAGAAACTATGCAAGGAATATTGCATAAAAAACGATTAATTAAACCGAATAACCGACGAAGAGAGTTTATTTGTTATACCTGATGATGATGAGAAAAAAATTGAACTTTATACAATTACCGAACAATTACTTTACAACAATACAATTACTTTATACAATTACCTTCAACATGTCATTCATTGTACGCCGATCATTTAGGTTCTTTTAAAAAGTCATCGCGAAAACACTTGACGCTTTTACAAAATATACATACATGAAATTTAAATTTATAGCACGTTTAATCTCTACCTACAGTCTAACTACAAGACGTTTTATCTCCGACACAAGTACCTGCTTCACTTCACAAGTTTTTACTGATTATTGTATGCAGCATTACATTGAGCATATTTTAAATGTAACTGTAACTCCACGCGGCAACGGTAAAGTGGAGAGATATAACAGAGATTTTAGCCTCACTTCGAACTATGAGCGAAGATGACCAGAATTAGAACAATCAACTGCGACGCTTCCAGTGGTCCATAAACACAACTCCAAATTCTGTAACCAAGTTAACATCGCATCAACTGTTATATTGTAACTCGCCGAGGGATATTTTGAAGGATAAAATTTTGCTTGAACTTCAAGATTTTACTAGTAATGAATTTCTGCCACAATCAAAGGAAAATTTATTTCAACTACGTCGTCTCGCCTCCGAACGAATATACACAAATAATAGGTGAAATTCAACCACCACAAGTAGAACCAAATATTGTAAGCAAATATTATATTGCTTTAAAATTTAAAGGTGGCAATACAAATCTAGTACTGTAATTAGTTCTATTACAATCTTTAAAACGAATAGGGAAAATGAAAAAAAATAATTAATTGATATTAAGCGGTACAATTGAGAAGATTAATAAAATTTGTTTTTGTGTGATTAATAAAATTATTTCTGTGTGAAATAATTATATTCTGGGTGAATAAAAATAAAACTTGTGTTATTATAATAATTTGGTGTTTTATTATATAAACATAAATATTAGTGGGTAATAAAGTGGTGCTTACAAATTCAGGTGTGGGGTGTGGCACATGTAAATCACATCCAAATTCGGTACAAATGAACAATGCGATAAATGTTTTATGTAAAAGACAATAGATTGTAATGTTTCCACAAAAATCTTACAATAAAAATGAGTTAAAAAGACAACTCAACGAATTGGGTTTAGAAACGTCTGGAAACAAGCAAATCATGTACGCTAGATACAAACGTGCATTGGAAAATGGAAATAGTCACCATATTGTAGAAAGTCATGTGGATAATGTTGAAGTTCGAGAAATAGTTTCGTCGGAAAGCAAAGAAATAGAAAAAGAAATGACGTTACTTAAGAGGGAAAACGATTTATTAAAAAGGGAAAAAAACGTGTTATTAAACGAAGGATTATACAATCAGCAGGGAAATAATTCTGGGGCTCGAATAAGGTTGAAAGAGGTTTTGGAATTGTTAAACTTCTTCTATGGAGAATCAAACTTTATGGTATGGTATAATCAAATTATTAACATTAAATCTGTTTATCCTCAGTTAAAAGATGACGAATTAAAGTTGTTGGTGGTTGGGAAGCTAAAGGACAAGGCACTCAAATGGTTTCACTCCAGAGCGGATAACATAAAGTTAGAATTATCGGATCTATTGGAACAACTAAAAATAAATTTTGATAACAGACCAAGCGTGTTATTTTTAAGAAGACAGATGGAGAGCCGCTGTTGGAAACATAATGAAAATTTCTCAGAATATTATAATGATAAAATTTGTTTAGCAAATCAGTTGGAGCTATCTGAAGAGGAAATAATTGAAATCATCATAGATGGAATATCACACATCAATCTAAGAAATCAGGCGAGAATTCAAAATTTTGAATCGAAAGAACAATTATTAAAATCGTTTTCAAAAATAAGTATGAGGGACGCAAACATTGGGGTTAACCACAATCGTGTGAATTACAAATCAGCAACCGAAAGTAATAGCAAGCAAGCAAACGAAACAAATTGGTCCAGTAAAGTGGGAAAGAAGTGTTATAATTGTGGTCGCTTTGGACATATTTCGCCGGACTGCAAGGAAGTTAAAAAACCAAATTCTTCATGTTTCAAGTGTGGACAAGTCGGTCACATTTCCAGAAATTGTAATGTAAGAAACGATGCATCTAGAACTGTAGAACAGTCGTCAAGGTCAACAGGGGAAATAGGATCCATAACTCAGGTACAGGAAGTGCAAGTAAGCAATTTTTTTATTGATGTCAAAATTATGTTAGCAAATGAAAATCAAGAAATGGAGAAGATGAATTTAAACTGTCTAATTGATACTGGTAGTTGTACAAATTTGATTAAAGAAAATTGTATCCAAAATAAAAATTTGATAGCTATTTCTTCAGACGGTAGGAAATATTTTGGCGTTAATGGAAGTGAGGTTAATGTTTTGGGAAAAATTGAAACATTTATTGGAGTTTTTAATAAGACTTACAAGATTAATTTATTAGTGGTGGAAAATACTACTATGTCGTCGGATTTGATTATTGGTCGTGATTTTTTAAATTCAATTAGAGCCAACATAGTTCTTAACGCTGAAGATAAAATTAATTTAGATAATGAAAATAATGATTTGATGAATATAGAAATTTGTGATGATAATAATATTAATTTGATTTTCGGAAAAACCGTAAACTTTGAACACAATAATATTATTCAAAATATGTATGATAATTATATTCAAAATTTAGGAACGAATGGTAGACCAAAGGTTGAATATAAAATGCGGATGGACCTAAAAACTGAATCGACCTTTTATACAACTCCAAGAAGATTAGCGTTAGTGGAGAGAAAAGCTTTATTCGAAATTATTAACGACTTATTAGAAAGAAAAATAATTCAATCGAGTAATTCTCCGTATTGTTCACAAGTGGTTTTGATAAAAAAGAAAAACAAAACTGATTTTAGACTTTGTGTAGATTATAGGAACTTAAATAAGCATACTATTCGGGATAATTACCCTTTGCCGGTTATAGAGGATTTGATTGACAAATTAAATGGAAAAAATTATTTTACCCTTTTAGATTTAAAAAGCGGTTTTCACCAAATCGAAATTGAACCGGATTCGGTCAGATATACAAGTTTTGTAACTCAATTCGGGCAGTTTGAGTATCTAAAAATGCCATTTGGGTTAACTAATGCTCCGTCGGTTTTCCAGCGGTACGTAGACTTAATTTTTCGTGACCTGATAAATAAAGATTTAGTAGTAATCTATATTGATGACATTTTAATTGCGACAGAATCATTAAACGAACATTTTCAAGTTATAAAAGAAGTCTTCGATAACTTAGCAGAAAATAACCTTGCGATTAATATTCAAAAATGTAAATTCTTGTTCAGGGAAATTGACTTTTTAGGTTATAGGATAGACGAAAATGGAATAAGTCCGAACGAAAATAATATTGAAGCAATAATAAATTTCCCGGTCCCGAAAAATTTACGGGAGCTGCAAAGATTTTTAGGAATGATATCGTACTTTCGCAAGTTCATACCAAATTTTTCGGTATTAGCCAATACACTTCAAAATTTATTGAAAAAAAATACTGTGTTCGTCTTTGGTGAGGAACAACTGAAAACATTTGAAATTTTGAAAGATAAACTGTTGAATAAACCGGTACTAGCAATTTTTCACCTAGTGATGAAACTGAGTTACATTGCGATGGTAGTTCCGTCGGTTATGGAGGCATCCTAATGCAAAAGAAAAATTCAGATAATAAGTTTCATCCAATCTTTTACTTTTCTAAGAAAACTACAGAGCAGGAAACTAAGTATCATTCTTACGAATTGGAAACTTTAGCGATTATTTATTCACTCCGAAGATTTAGGATCTATTTATTAGGTAGGCCTTTTAAAATAATAACAGATTGTAACGCTTTAAACTTAACGTTGAAAAAACAAATTATAAATCCTCGAATCGCGAGATGGGCCTTGGAGATGCAAAACTATGATTATACTGTTGAGCATAGGGAGGGCTTAAAGATGCAACACGTCGATGCATTGAGTAGAGTGTGTGATATTTTAGTATTAACCGAAAATACATTCGAACAGACATTAGCGATTTGTCAAAGTCAAGATGAAGAATTGAAAAGACTCAAACAAGAGCTGGAAATCAAGGAAAATAAATTATTTGAATTACGAGATGGGTTAATATACCGCAAAGTAGATAAAAATAAAATTAGGTTTTGTGTACCTGCTGGTATGATCTTTCAAGTACTAAGGAATTGTCATGATGTGTTAGGGCACTTAGGTGTAGACAAAACTTTAGAAATGGTCAAAAGAACGGATTGGTTCTCTAATTATACAGAGAAAATAAAGAATTATATAAGAAATTGTCCTAAATGTTTAACGTTCAATAAACATTCAGGTAAACAGGAAGGATATTTGCATTCTATACCTAAAGGTGATAAACCTTTTCACACCATTCACGCAGACTATTATGGACCATTAGAAACCAGTCGTTATAAACGAAAGTATATTCTTGTAGTCATAGACGCATTTACTAAATTTGTTAAATTATATCCTACCAAATCTACAACTACTAGTGATTCTATTAAATGCCTGTCTATGTATTTTTCTCAGTTTAGTCGCCCTTATAGGTTAATCACGGATCGGGGTAGTTGTTTTACCTCCGAAGAGTTTAAGACTTTTGTTATAAATAATAATTTTCAGCACATTTTGATAGCTAGCGGTTGTCCACGTGCGGATGGACAAGTAGAACGGGTAAATAGAACTATCAACCCGATGATCTCAAAGATGATAGATAAAGACAATAAAGTATATTGTGATGATGTACTTGGCCAGATTGAATTTGGGTATAACAATATAGTTTGTAAGAGTACTAGTACCACACCTAGTATGTTGTTATATGGAATTAATCAAAGGGGAGAAGTCCATGATAATTTAAAGGAATATCTCGAAAATTTTGTATACGAGAATGAAGACGTTTGTCGGGATAATCTTAGAGGTTTAGCTGCAAAATCAATTAAGAAAAATCAATTGCATAACGAACAGCAATTTAACAAGAAAAGGAAACCAGCGCATAGTTATAACGTAGGAGATTTAGTTTTAGTAACTAATGTAGATACCACTGTAGGTGTGAACAAGAAGACTATCCCAAAAAATCGTGGTCCTTATGTTGTGCATAAAATATTAGGAAACGACAGATACGTACTTAAAGACGTTGATGGTATACAAATTACAAATAGACCGTTTGAGGGCGTGTATGACGTGACTCGTATGACTCCTTGGTCTATCAGTCAATCTTGAAAAAAAAATTTTTGTTCTTTTAAGATATTGAAGTTGTAATAATGAATATTAAAGTATGTTTATAATTAATACCTAAGATTAATTTTAAGATGAAATTTTAAGTTTAAGTAATGAAAAAATGTTTATTTTAGCTTGAAATAATTATGTAATTCGAGGTCGAATTATAGTCAGGTTGGTCGAGTTGTAAGCAAATATTATATTGCTTTAAAATTTAAAGGTGGCAATACAAATCTAGTACTGTAATTAGTTCTATTACAATCTTTAAAACGAATAGGGAAAATGAAAAAAAATAATTAATTGATATTAAGCGGTACAATTGAGAAGAATAATAAAATTTGTTTCTGTGTGATTAATAAAATTATTTCTGTGTGAAATAATTATATTCTGGGTGAATAAAAATAAAACTTGTGTTATTATAATAATTTGGTGTTTTATTATATAAACATAAATATTAGTGAGTAATAAAGTGGTGCTTACAATATATATAAAGAAAGAGATCTGGTAGTAGTATATCGCGAAACTGTATCAACAGGAGAAAGCAAAAACTGTTTGTTTTAGGCGTCAACAACTTTAAGGTCTGATTGCCGATTGAAGACGATTGAGACATAACTTTTTTAACAAGAATCTAAATAATTCTCCTTCCAAACTCAGTTTATCAATATCCGGGAAAATTAAAAATAAATAAATAAATAAATCTACCCTGCAGTCTACAATTGTGAAGGCATTTTGATGAAACTTTCAATAGCAGGGATAGAAGCACGCGAGGTTATCACTACCGTAACACAAATAAAAAAATACAAATGATGTAGAACTTATTCCGCCTGTATTGGTACGTTTTACAACCTTTCAACGTAAGTAAAGATTTATATTTTTTGTTGCAGCTAGTTTCTTCGATCATAGTAAAAACTCCATAAGGCCCGAATTATTATAAATATTGCAAGCATGATATACAACTTTAAAAAATGACGATTAAACAAATCCCAATGAAGGAAGTAATGTTTAGAAACTAGACAATGAAGGAAACCAACACAAACACATGGAACGAAAATTGATGCTTTGAGAAAAATAACTGATAAACTATAAAATAATAAAATGTTCACCCTTAAACAAATTAAACCTCTTAAAATTATGAAGAAGCGCTAAAACAACCTACTTTGAACCTCAACATTGTTTCATCTTCGCAAAGGAAATTTAAAAAAAAACTAAGAAATCCACAAATAATTTCATTCTTACTAAATATAAAAATATTACTTACTGCTTCTCATTATTTCCACAATATTTATAACACGATCCATATGTTTCCTTGCCGCCATTAATCCTTTTAATATTAAATATTTAAACTCACACCATAATTCTGACGATGGTCCGCCAATTATTTCAACAAATTCTGGTGTTAATTTAAATGGAGATTGTTCAAAACCTAATCAAAACAAAAAATATAATAAAATTCTTACATTCCAAAAATAAAATTATATCGTTTAAATCCATACCTAAATTCTTAGGTGATATATTTAAAATAAATCCAAAATCAATATGGATTAAATGTCCATCAGAGTGTAATAATATATTACCATTATGTCTATAAATCACGAATTAATTGAATTAAATATATAAAAATAAAATAATGTTTTAATTCCTACCTATCTTTCACTTGTAATAAATATGAAATTAAACAATAAGCAGCACAACTTTGCATAAAATTTTTTTGTGCAATTTTATAATGTTCATCTTCAGGTGATCCATATTCGTCAATGAAATAGTCTTTTAAGCTTTTATTGGAATTTTTCTTAATTTGATGTAATGAAACCGTATTTAATATTGGTTCAACCAAACCACTATCATTCGATAGACATACTATTTTATAAGGACGCACCCATAAATCAACATTTTCTTCTTGCCAAATTAATTTGAACATCTAAGAAAACGAATTAATTTTATATTATTTTAATAAAACATAAAATTGATTTACTCATACCGCTAGTAATTGTGTTGCCATCAATTCCTGTCGTAAATCATCACCACATTTAACAATCGTTGAGAGCAAACGCCAATTTGATAAATGACCATATGGAGAGCTTTCTTTAATTTGACGTTCTTTTTCGTGCCAAGGTTCCTTAAAAAAACATTAAATTAAAATATTCTTTATATTAAAAAAATGTTTGGTTACTTTTAGTGCAGCAGCTGATGGATCTTCAGGATCGTGACTAAATGGTTTAGTATATTCGTTATTTAAATTAGCACAATGTCTTAATCTGACATCACCAATATTGAATAACATTGGTTGATCTATAATAAAAGAAAAAATGAATAAATTTTTTATCTTTAATATATCTCAAACGTCTTACTATGATCTCTTGACGAATCACATGATTCCAAAGACATTTGCGAAATTGCATCCCGTTCATTAAATTTATTTAAACTGTGCATTTTTAAATATTGTGCTGTTATTTCATCATCTTCCTGCGACCAAACATCATCTTCTGTTAATCCTAATTCATTCAAATCATATTTTGATACCACATTTACATTTTCCGTGTAATTCGTTGAACTTTCGGATATTTTTTCGTGAGGACTAACTTTTGTTAAATTTGGATTACTAAAACTATTATTATTATTAAAATTCTTATTCGAATTTATTTGAGGTTGATTTGGTTGATTATTGGTTTGTGATTGCAGTGTGGCATTTATATCTAAATGTTCTTCACTTTTTGTATGACGTAGTGTTGGCATTAATTTTGTTATAACCGGTGAAGAAAAAATATCACTTACCTGAAATAAATATATTTTAATTAATCTTTTTTAGTCATGTTATTTTTTAATTCATACCTCCACCACTTCAACATAGATTATATATGGTGTTTTGTCTTTTGAATTTAAGACAGCAGTTTTTTCTTCTGTAATTCGAACAATATGATGAGGAGTTTCTGAATGAAGAGGAAGCCAAACACGAGCTGGTAGATTTTTATTTATCAAATTTAATAACACACGAAGTCGACTGTTTTTCTCTGTTTTATTGGGTAGAGATGTTAGTGTTTTCCCAATGTCTATCAAAGCTTTCATGAATTCTTTTTGCGGTGCTAATTTTGGTGCCTAGTAAATAGTTTGAATAATTAAATTTTATATTTTTAAGAAATAAAATAAACAACTTACTCCACAATGACAAACTGTTTTTTGTCCCAATAAACCGTTTACCGTTCCACGAACCGATTCAAAACACAAGCAACCATTTTCAAAAGCTCTTCCTGTTGTCAAATCACCTAAACATAGCCGAATCGGAGGTGGTGCTTGATAAAATTTAGCTTGATTCATCAATAAACCGGTCGCATCGGATTGTGAACGATGATGAGTTTTCTTAATTGGTGATAATAGTTCAAAATTATTCTCAATTGCTGGTGTATTTAATCCACTTGTGTTATTAATACTTATACCGTTTGTCTGTACTTTATCTTTCAATATATGTTTTCGTTCTTTTTTCGGATATAGCTCTTTCATTAAACTGAGTTGTATCTTTTTATTTGAATTAAAATGTTGATTGTTTGTTGTTAGATAAAATTCATCATAATTATAATTATATGCCTCTAGAAGCCATAAACATTTTAAAGAAAAATCAACAGAGTTACGGCAACGGTATACTAAATATGGATCCAACACTTCTGCAAGCTCATCCATTTGTATATACATAAGAATTAATTGTGGTATATATAAATCAACTTCAAGGTGTGGAAAACTAAAAATTTTATTTCCAATAAAACTTAAAACGCCGGGTTCTTTGGAATAAAATAAATAATGAATGGCAAAATGAATATTAAATATCGGTGATTCAAAAAAACGAAGAAGACCACTTTGACTTGTACCATTTTGATGTGTTACAATCACTTCTTTACTATTTGTTTCTTTCAGTAAAAGACATTGTGCAACACCTGGAATACTTTTTCCTTTACAACATTCTTTGCCTTCTTTCACTGAATTGGTTGAACTTGATTTTATTATATTTTTAACTTCAATCTCTGGTGTATTATTAGTCGAATCAGGAGTTGTTGCTGTTGAGTTTGTATTTACCTTATTTTTTGATGCACTTGATTTAAGCGATTGAAAAAATTCTTTTTTCTTCGAGATTTCTGTGGGTGATTTGATTAGATTTTCTGTTTTATTTGAATTCTTTTTTTCATGATTTTCAATAATACTTTGAGCTGTACGAAAAATTGCATTTTTTGTAGCACCAAAGAAACCACGAAAGATAATATCATTTTTCTCATTAGTTGGCTCTTTTTGTTTTATTGAATCTTTATCTTTTGAAGTTTGATTTGAGTTGGTGTTGTTTAATTTGATATCAACACCGGTTAGTATTTTTTGATCATTTTCAGTTGGAGTGTTGGCGTTATCCTCATCGATATCATTATTTGGAATTGCTTCTGATTTTGGTGTTGTTGTCTCATTGAGATCATCATCACTGTCATCAACATCTGCTGGTTTTACTGTTCGGAATGTTGAATCTGATCCATCAGATGTATGAGTTTTAGAATTATTTCGTTGGTGGTATCTAGAAATTATTTAAAATTAAAATATATTTATGAGACTTAAATTTATCCACTCAAGAGTTTTAATTTGTCAGATAATCGACGTTCGTTAGGATTGAATAAAATGTTTTTTTGTTGTATGAGGTACAACATGCAATACTGAAAACGTGCTGCATTTGATACGAAAGTAGGTCGAGCTGGGTATGACCATAGCGACATAGCCTCTTCAATTTTAAAGAGCACCTCGACAAGGATAGTGCCTGTATACTGTAGGCAACCAATCAGCTTCCTTAACCTTTCATAAGAGTAATGTAAGACTAATCGAACTTCAGTCCTTGCTATTGACATACGAGTTAAAATGAGATATAAAATATCACTAGGAATAGCAGTGAGATTTTATTAGCTAAGGTGATATTTTAGGGGTGCAATAGGAGTCTTCTGTCAACGGTACCATAGTTAGGGAATATTCCCTGATGAGGGCACACTGTTGCTTGCTTGAGCAACGAGCTTTCAGATAACTGTATATCTATATTGTCGTCCTCAATGATTAAATCCTTGATATAGTTACATGAGAGCTCGTTTTTTCGAGAAAGCGAGCCCTCATCATGGATTAATCTTTCACTAAGACTGAGAGAGCTACGTTGATTAGAAAGTTGTATGTCAATACAGAAACTACAGTACGCAGGGTTGTCAAACCCGTAGATCAAAAATACAAAAATTTAAGCCAAAAAAAACTGAAAACCCCAATGCTGATTCACACAAAATTGAAAGTAAATTTCTTTTCGATTGTTTTCGTATTGTATTTAAATCTTGGTTAGTTAATTTGTATGTGAATTAATTTACTTGATAAAACATTAAAGCCCAGCAAACTTAGGATTGCCTTAAAGGAGTACAATGGCAGTAATAAGTACCTCAACTAAAGGTGAAGTCCTTCAATTGATATTTCCCGAGGTTTCTTGGATCATAAACAGCGTTTCTTTGCTCTGAGAGCGATAATCTATGAAATTGTGTAGAAAAACCTGGGTTCAGTTTGCCAGTGGTACCAATAAGCCAGATTTCATACGCCTTCCCTTCGCTATACAGTGATTCAAGGAGAACGTACTAAAACAATATCACAAGAAAGGAACAAAACTGTAAATAAAATAAATAAAAATAAATAAATAAATAACCGTTGGAAAGCGAAAAAAAGGACTGATTTTCACCTGTTAGGTTCTAGAAAAACAGGATCAACTTCAAGTACATCTCACCTCAAAATGAGAGAAAAAAAAGGCGAAAAGTGTAGGCGTCGTATTCGAAACACAAGATTGAGCAAACCACTTACGGTACATCCACATCCAAGAAACGCTTTTGAAGTATCATTGGAGCGGGTTGTGGTCGAAATCCTTACCTCTAACTGTCTATTTAAGAACCATAGATGTGTAAGAGTAGAGTACAAAGCCGCATGCAAACAGAAAGAGATAAAACGTAGGAAATAAATGTGGGAAGCAGAGATACTTTAAAAATTAATTTTAGAAAAATAATATATCTGTCTCTTTTATTATGTACATTTTGTGACTATGTATGCAAGTTTTAATTCAACGTTTAGTCTTAATTCAACTATTAAAGAAAGCTGACTTGAAATTTGTATTGTTTTAATAAACTCTACAAAATTTGGGGGCTCAACTGGAATTAAAACGGTGTTAATCAAGAGTATTATTTAATTAAAAGGTATTGATTAAATATAGAGAATTAATACGACGTTTAATAAAAAGTTCCTTAGCACAAATATGGCGGAATTGTTTGAAACGGAGCAAATTTTGAAGATGACGCTGAATCAATTGAATGCTGAAGTTAAAAAGGCGAATTTGACTATTCCTATTACCCTTACAGTAGGAATAGTCTATTAGCTAGATAGATAGTGAATTATTGAAGATAGTAAATTATTGATTATTCTAAGAAAAAATAATAGCGTTCATGAAACAACATGTTTAGAAAACGATGACGTCAATGGCAGTTCAAATATCGATATAGTAGTAATTGGTAATCAATCAAATCCTAAAGTCGATAACAGTTGTCCAAACTTCTCACCAACAGATGGCATAAATAACAAAAAATTTCCGGAATCCAAAGAAATCTGAGGAATCCTATCGATCATATTTCTATGCAATGCAAGATATTGCATATCAAATTGAAAATTTTGATAAAATATCATTAATTAATTAGATTATTGATGGAATTAACGACGAAAGTAAAGAAAAATTGTTAATTTATGGTTAGAGAAATTTAGATGAATTAAAATTTAAGCTTAAATTGAACGAAAAGGAGATTAATCGAAAAATTGTGAATTTAAAACTAAACAAAAAATTTGAAAAGAATAATTATGAGTAATTTGAAAAGATTTTACGAGAAACAATTAAATACTTTAACTGCGGAGAAGTTGGCCAAAATGCAAAAATTGTCAACATTCTGGAAAAGGCCCAAAGTGTTACAAAAGCAATCAATTTGAACACCGTTCAGGTAAAAACTCGCGAATAACGTACGTTCCTGAATACAATCGAAATGTTAGAACAAATATTATGATTAAAAATATTAAAAAAATATGTCTATCTCGGCGATGGTAGGTACAGGTAGTGTAGCAAATTTAATTCTTGAAGACGGTGCAAATAAAATTCAAAATATACAGGCAAAACCTTCAAAGGTTTTGGTGGAATAGTCGTCTATCCAAAATGTGTATTTATTAAGATATTTTAGTCGATCAAGAATCTTATTCAACGATGTTTTATATTGTACCGAGCAATTACTACTTACGAAGTTATACTTCGAGGTGATATTTTAAAACAAGCATAAGCTATTGTTTGTCCAGATGGCGTTAGCTTTCGAAAAATTATTGAAGACGACCAGCCAGGTATAATGGAAATCAAAGTTTTAAATGATAACTATAAATCGCCCAGTAGCCGGAATTCGACCACTGTAACTAGAAATTGTACAAAGACGTTCCATCAAAATAACTACAACAGTTTTTCAGAGTTTGATTTATGGATTCAATTGATTTTGAATTGTGAAATGAAAAACAAAATAATCCAACAAAAAACTCAAACACACCTTCACATTTTCCCCTTTTTCTCAAAAAAAATCGTCCAAGTTCCAAAAACAGTGTGTTTCGGCACATCTACTACTCAAGACCTTTCCAACCATATATATATTACCCACTTTTGATGAGATAAATAACTCCTAATCGTACCACAAAAATAGTGCTTACTATTTAATAGTGCTTATTTGTATATAGAGATAATGTTTAAAAAAGAAATCATAAAATTAATTGAAAATTATAAACCGATTGAAATTCGAAATCAAAAGTGTCCAATCGACACTAAAATTATTTTAACAGATGAAACACCAGTCTACATTAAGGCAAGAAGATTTGCGGCATTAGAAAAAGATGTTCTTAAGGAATAATTAGAAGATGGTACTATCACTAAAAATTATTCAGAGTTTGCTGGTCCGGTAGTAATCGTAAAATAATAAAAGTTTAAGAGTATGTATCGATGTTTTCTTGAATAAAAAAATATTAAAAGATAGATTTCCTAAGGCGCGGATTAATGATCAAATCGAAGAGTTTGCTAGAGCAAAATTGTCTTCGGTAATACACTTGAAACAAAGGTTCTTTCATGTACCGATGCACGAAGGTAGAAGCACACAGTTTTCCTTGCAGGCGATTATCAGTATGAATTTCCGTTTGGTCTCAACATAAGCTCAGCTATTTTTATCGTTTTATCAATTTTGTGTTTCGTGATATGATCAGGAAATTGAAGACGAAGTTGAAGGATTGGAAAAATTAAAATGTGTATTGAATTTGGCAGAGTCGTTTGGATTACAATTTAATTTTGGAAAGTGTCAATTTTTGAAAAATCATGTTGAATATCAGGGTCATGTCATTTTCAATTGTCATGTTTATCCATCAGTAAATAAAATAAAGGCAGTTCAGAAGTCTCCAGAAATTCGAAATATTAAACAATTTCATTTTTTTTCATTTTTTAGAAAGTTTATTGAAAATTATACAAAAATAGTAGCACCTTTGTATTATATATCGAAAAAAAATGTTGACTTTTTATTTGGAGAAGAAAAAAAGATAGCGTGCGAATATTTAAAGAAAATATTGACTGAAGATCCAATTTTAAGAATTTATAAACGTGACGCAACAACAGAGTAGCATACAGACGCTTGTAAAGATGGTTTGGCAGCAGGACTATTTTAAAGAGAAGAACACGAAAAGGATTTACATGCGGTGTATCATTGAAGCAAAGTTACTACAGATGATCAAAAGAAAGCACATTCTTATTAATAAGAAGCACTTGCAATGTTTAAGGCTATCGAGAAATTACATCCTCATCTACTCGGTATTAAGTTCAATATAGTAACTGATTGTTCAGCAAATCAACGTACAGTAAAAAAAAGTATAGTTCCAAATAGAGTTAGTTATATGACATTAAGTTTACAAGACTGAATTTACAATGGAGCATCGATGGGTGTTAGAATGAAATATGTAGACGCTCCGACATCCGGTTATGATAGTAGAAGATACAATTTCTACAATGATAAAGTATAATCAGATAAGGATAACAAATTGTTGACGATCAAGAAAATATTAGAACATGAACCATAAGATGGATATTATATTGAAAACGATGTTTTAATGAAAAAAGTTGATGAAAGAGATGTTTTGGTTGGCGCATCGAACATGCAACAAAAATTACAATATGTGTCACAACAACACATAAAATTCTTTTAAACCAAGGTCCCACAACAAAATGCGTTCTAAGGTGTCGATAAATGCAAATCTTTGTTTTTTTATATTTTTTTTTAAAGAAGGGATAACATATAAAATATGACATAGACCAATATTTCATGATAGAATGACAGGGAATTAAAATAAAATTAAAAATAAAAAGCAAATTTGTTTTAAAAATTTGCAGAACAAACTAAAATGGGGTTGCCATTAAACCATGCCACTGGTGGGTCTTGATCGTGTGACGCTGTGAGCAAGATGGACGGGTCTACCTACGCCCCAGAAGCACTCGAAACTCAATTCCGACCAAGGACCATCACAACAATTTCGACGGAAGCTGCAAATCCGACGCTCCATATTTTTGATAAAAAAGCAGCTGTCTCTGGCCTCACTGCTTCAAACACTCCTCGTCATTGCTGGTACTGAAAGAAATCTGGGACCAACTAAAACATGGCACTGTACAATATGTAGAAACATCTTAAGGGCAAACACAACATCTATTCAGTGTAATACTTGGTGCCACCTAAAGAACTGCTCAGGTCTTGTCACACATAAGCAATGGACCAAGAACTACATAGCGCCATGTTGTCAAGCATCAAGTTTAAATACCAACACGAGCTCACAACAAAACACAATACGAATGAACACGCTACCGGAAACCGCGAGTGATGTAAAAATTATGCAAATATATTGCAACGGTCTCACGAATAAGGTCGACAATATATTAAACTATATGTGCAATAACAATATTCTAGTCACGTTTCTTCAAGAAACAAAATTAAATGTTAGATCTAAGATTAGTGATAATATCATGATTATAAAATTATAACGCTGGATAGAGGGAAGAACAAAGGTGGTGGTCTTGCCTTTATCATTCACAAAAGCGTCATTTACCGTACAACCACACTACCTGCAGTACCAGGAACTGACAAACACCTAGAACAACATTTATTATAATAAAGTCCGGAAATACGGAAATTACGCTAGTCAATATTTATATTCCACCAGTAAGCAGCTGTGATACAGGTTACGAACCGTCCATAGGACATTTATTTTATACCAAAGACCGTCTAATTCTCGGAGATGTGAACGTGTACCATGATCTTTCTATGACACTCATACCTCAACACTGATCCACGAGGTGAAAGCATTGCTGATCAAATTGAAGGCTCCAATTTTGGAGTTCTTAACAAACCACACCAACAAGGGTAACAAACAACTCATACTCTTCTCCAGATATCTCCCTAGCCAGTATGTCACTAATGCCAATCGCAGAATGGAGAACTGAAATTGCATTGGGATCAGACCATGTGCCGATCATAATCACCTAAATCCGTTCCATAAATCAAATAAATTCCGAAAAGAAGACATATATTAATTTTAACAAAGCTGACTAGGAAAACTTTACAAATTTTACCGAAATTGAACTCAGTAAGCAATTTTTACCACTTGACGCCCTCTCTGGGGAAAAGCAATTCAGAGAAATTTTCGCTCGCTACATTCCAGCTGCCAGAATTCAAAAGCTAAAACCAAACTTTCCACATGATGCGTCAATGCGTTTGTGCTTTCTACTCAAGCAAATGATGACATCCGTAAAGCAGATCCAGCCGACTCCAGAATTCCGAACCTGAACAAGTGAATTAACAAGTTGGTCACGGATCATAAAAGAAATAAATGGAGAGAGCTAGTGAGTAAATCAAACCTGGGTACCAGTAAAAGTCTTTGGAAGGTCGTTAAGGGCCTAACTCATCCTCGACAAACACAAAATAATTGCATGATCTCCTTCGACGATATCCCAATTGAAAATCACAGGAAATGCGCAAACAAATTTAACATTTACAGAAAAGCAGCGTAAACACGAGAACGAGACCAGATCAGTGTTGAGACACATGCACAAACTTACCACTGACAACTTGAAGGATACATATTTTCCGAAGAAGAGGCGGAGAATGCAATAAGGAAAATTAAGCCATCAAAAGCTATAGGACCCGACGGCATCTCAGCCATCATGCTCAAACACATCGGACCCAAAGGTTTGAACTTCCCCACTACTACACTTAATACATCTTTAAATACTCTATAGATACCAAATATCTGGAAAACGGCCAGAATCAGCCCCATTTTGAAACTAGGAAAACCTGAAGAAAAGAGAGTCCAATATCCATTCTTTCATCGGTCGCAAAACTTATCGAAGCACTTCTGCTCCCTCAGCTGACAAGATCCTGCGAGCACACAGTACAACCACCGCGCTACACAAAATACAAAACCAGATCGGTGATGGTCTAAATCAAAAACAACCATGCGCTAGAACAATTTTAGTTGCACTTGACCTGTCAAAAGCATTCGACATAGTGTCGCACGCGGCTCTATTGAATGATATCTTCAATACTAATTTGCCAGTTTTAATGAAGCGCTGGTTGTGCAATTACCTCAGATGTCGCCAAACATACGTTGAGTTGCGTAACTGCAAGTTCAAAATGAGAGTGCTAAGACAAGGAGTTCCTCAAGGTGGAGTTCTCTCACCATCATTATTCAATCTCCACCTAAGCAGTTTGCCTACCCTACCAGGAGGAATAACCATCACGTCATATGCAGACGACTGCACAGTGCTTGCAACAGGAAATAACCTGCAACAACTTACAAATATCCTGAATATTCTGAATGATGGGTCTAAAACCAGAAATCTAAAACTTTCCACTGAAAAGTCCACTTCTACACTTTTCACCACATGGACGAAGGAGGTAAATTCAACACTAAGCATTTGCATAGACAACATACTTATTCCTAGAGTAAAAAATCCGAGACTGTTGGGTGTAACATTCGACCCACTGCTTAAATTCAATGCTCATGCACAACTAATAAACTCAAGATTGAAAAGCAGGAATAACGCATTGAAAGCACTGGCGGGTAGTTCATGGGGCAAAGATTAAAACACGATCATAACAACGTACAAACAACACAAAATGCTACATTGCGAACCGGAACCGGATGTCCCTGAGGGCCGAGATCACTTGCACGAGGAAAGTAACGTATTGCCGCGGTCCGTGAACATAATGAAATGCTAACCAAACAATATCTATTGACCTGTCACAAAGAGCAACATCCTTGCAATGACACTTTAACTACGATCAAACCACCTAGAGACATAAGGAAGACAGCAAAATGATTTCTTGAAGATGTCAGAGATAGCCAGGTTACTGGTAACATCGACGAATCTACATATAGAACTGGCTTAAAAACATTCCACACCAAAACGGTTGAAAATACAATAAGGAACTGTATTCCAATTCGTTTTCTAAATAGAAAGCCACCAAAAGTCGCTGCCGAAGAGGTCCAACTACCCCGTAGTACCAGATCCATCCTAGCTCAACTAAGATCCGGTTGGTCACGCATTCTAACAACTACACGAGCAGAGTTGAACCTGAAATTATTACAAGTGTCCCGCATGTGAGGGCACGCCACACGATGTCCCGCATGTGAGGGCACGCCACACGATGTAAAATTTAATTGTCCTGAAAATATAACTAACTTGACGAAGGAAGATTTGTGGTACCGCCCAAGGGCAGTGGCAGAGTTCCTGAACTTGGACATGGAGCCGGAGGATTAGCACCAAACACGTCGCTACAACAACAATATGAAGGCTCGTTTCTTGGAGCAATCAATAACGTGTTCTCGTCAAAGAATAATTCATAAATAAGATTGAGGATGCTACCGTTGACTGCATAGAGTTCTTCCGCAAGCACCCCTAAGCTATCACCTTGGCTAGTGATACCTCACTGCTATTGCCAGTGGTATGTGATTATTCACGTGAACTCGTATGTCAAAAGCAGGGAATGATGAAGAATGTACGCGAGGTTATCACATCCGTAGATCAAAATTAAAAAAATTTACAAATCAACAAAAACTGATCCCTCCATGCGGGTATTATTAAAAAAAAACTTACATTCGTTACATTATTAATAGTTATTTATTTATCTAGAACGAAAAATGAAACTTTAAAGTACGAGATAGTTGTTTACTAGTGAAATTACTAGTGAGTACCTTTAAAAACACTTTTCGTTTGAGGTAAATACAAAATTTTATTTCATACTGGAAATTTATTAAAATAAAAAGAAATTAGTTTTAAATTTTGCTCAAAAAGTTGAACTTTAACGTCCTTTAGGGACTTCAGGACTTTATAAAATTTTATAAAGTCCTAGGACATTAAAGTTCAACTTTTTGTACCATAAATAATCCGAAAATGTCGTTTTAGATATCAGTATGAATTAAAAAATATTAAGTTTTTAATGTCAGTTCTTTTGTCAAATAAGATATTTAAATTTAACTTTTACGTTGCAACTCATTTTGCTTGTTATATTAGTTTTGGCGTTTTTTGTTGATTGTTTACCTTATATTGTTTCAATTTCTCTTATGATTTCACAGTTCAATTGCGATTTCTGAGTTTAGATTGTCGATTTGGCAGCTGGAACTTAGACTTAGATTCAAGTTTTCGAGCTGTTGATTTGTCAGTTTAGATTTTGTTTTTATATTTTTTTTTTTTTTTTTTTTTTTTAATAAAATGTGTTGTGTAATAGGGTTTAGAATATGTGTCACAACAACACATAAATACCTTTTAAGACCTAGGTCTAGACCTGGGTCCCACAACAACTGGCGTTCTGAGGTGTAGATTAACGCTTTTTTTAAACATCTGTGGGTTGAAGCCACCTGAGACTAAGTGTTCCGGCAAACTATTCCATTTGTACGCAGTTCGGACAAAGAAGTCTCTCTGCGATCTGCCAGTATGACAGCGCGGGATCTTTACCGTTTCACTGGTTGCGGCAGCCGATTGCCGAGTGGAACGGGGGTAAGAATAAGTTTGAGGCATGATGCCGCTGATTTCATCTGAGCACTGCTGATGACGATATTTGTAAAAAACAACGAGGTCAGCAACAGTGCGACGATGTTGTAGAGAATCAAGTTGTGATGTCAAAGTTCGATCACCTACAATTCGTATAGCTCGCTTTTGAACAGAGTCCAAGAGGGCCAAGATGGAAACAGAGGCAGCACCCCAAACTTGACAGCAGTACTCCATACAGGGACGAATATAGGACTTATAAACATGGAGCAATTGGTATGGAGTGAAAAATTTTTTGCATCTATTTAGGAGGCCGAGTTTTTTAGACGCGCTTTTTGCCATCGCCATTACATGATCGTTCCAGAGTAGGTCATTTGAAACTGTGACACCCAATAAACGAATGTTTTTACATTCACCTATTGGTTCATCACACATACTAAATAAAATATCTTTGGGGAACTCGGTCTTTAATCTGGAAACAATCAACAGCTGTGTTTTGGTGGAGTTGAAATTGACAAGGTTTTGGTCACCCCAGTCGGCGACTTTATTCAGGTCTTTGTTCACGTTTATGGCAGCGTCTCTCCGGGCAGGATTAATTCGTTCGTGCATTTTACCTTTTGAAGGAAGGGGCTCGAACGACTTGTGCAGAGTACTATCATCTGCAAAACTATTTATTGGGTTGCTGGTGATTTTCAACAATTCGTTGATATAAATCAAAAATAGGGTTGGGGACAATACTGAGCCTTGGGGTACACCAGCGTTAATTAGTTTAGACTCAGAAGAATATCCGTCTAAGGTTACCGAAATGTATCGGCCGGATAGAAAATTTTGAATCAGCTTCACAACATTGGGATGAAAACCGTACGCAACGAGCTTGTTGATTAAGTTGGCATGCCAGACTCGATCGAATGCCTTGGAGATGTCTAAAGCGATAACGTATGTTTCACCACCTTTATCAAGTATGCTGTTCCAACAATGCGCTACATAGTTTAATAGATCGGTAGTTGATCTTTTGTTTCGAAAACCGTATTGGCTGTCGGATATTAAATGATTTTCTTCCAGAAATTTTGAAATATGTGTATTAATATAATGCTCATAGACTTTGGATAGGACCGATAGTAAAGCTATTGGCCTATAATTTGAGATATCGGATTTTGGTCCCTTTTTGGGGACGGGCTGGACATTTGCCAACTTCCAGCACGAGGGAAATATACCAGATTTGTAGGATTGGTAGAATATTTTAGTTAAAGTTGGTGCAAGTTCTTTGGAAAAGGTTTTTAAAATAATGGGTGGAATATTGTCCATTCCTGATGCTTTGTTGATGTTTAACCCCTTTAAAAGTTTAGCGACTATTTTGGGTTTGAAGTGAAGTTCATTCATATTAACTCCTGAAGACTGGATTTGGGGTATTTCTTTAGGAGTTTCCAAAACAGTGGAGTTCAGAGCAAAGCGTTCAGCGAACAAGTTAGCTTTTCTTGCGGGATCATTGACGATTAAATCACCATCAATAATAGGGGGAATAGAAAATTTTGTACCAGAATTTAAAGAATTAATGGCACTGTAGAAACTCTTGTCAGAAACAGACATAGACGTAAGTTTTGAGGCTTTCGCTCTGTCAATTTCGGACTTTTCGTTTGAGATAATCTGATTAGATATTTTGTTGGCCTTTAGATATTGGGATCGATTAGTGGGAGTTTTGTTATGAATCCAAATATTAAATGATCTACGTTTGTTTCTAAGTGCCGTTTTGGCAGCTTTCGAATACAAGTATTTTTGTTTGGGTTTTACTATGGAGAAAGGGACAAATTTATTTATAGCAAATTGGATGGTTTCTGTAAAGTTTTGAGCAGAAACATTTACATTGTCAGTGTAAAAACAATGACGGTCGAAAGGGAAACCATGGAAAAAATTTTGAAGACCACTCTTATCCATTTTTGAGTAGTGAAATATTTTACGGGGTTTGGGAGCTGTAGTTTTAAGTAAATCAGTTTTGATAACTGATGAGATTAAATAATGATCAGAATTTCCAATACTACCTTTCGCAACATCGACACTCGTAATATCTGGCATTGTGGTAAGATAGAGATCTAGTAGAAAACTATTATCACCGCCATTACGGGGAGTGAAAGTCGGGCTTTTTACAATTTGGAATAGGCCCTGAGACGCGGCAAAAATTTCTGCCAGTTTTCCACTATTGTCAACATCGTCGGTCGATTTGGAGAATTCCAACCATGATTTGTTGTGGACGTTGAAGTCACCGGTAACGATAACTTCACAATTAGGGGACTTTGCTCTAATCTCGTCCATAATTTTTGTCAGTATATTAAAAAAGTTTGGGTTACGTTTGTTGGGGGACCGGTATAAAGCTATTGTAAAAAAAGTCATTTCTGGAAGACAAATCTTTAAAACCATTGTATTGAAGCCGTCACCGTGTAGTTCAAAATTTGGAAAGCGCGTGTACGCAACACTCTCATGAATGAATGCGCATACGCCCTGATGGAGTTTGAAAGCTGATTCGAGCCTATATTTGGAATTAAGCGATTCTATAAAGAGAAAATTTTCAGAAACTTGTGTTTCTGTAAGGAATAGAATGTTCGGTTTGTCGTGCTCAAGATGATGTTGCACGTGGTCATGGTTAGCGTTCAATCCGCAGATGTTTTGAACATGGATTTTAAAATTTTTTATTGATTCATATATGTTTTGTCCCTGCAAATTCCGTGGACATGCCGCTTTATGGGCGGGTGGATTGCGCAAATTTGCTTTACCACTTGCAGACTTATTTTTTTTCGGTTGTACTGCCATATATATATCAAAATGTTTATTTTATTTTTTTGTGTTTTATTTTAAAATGCATAACTAAGTAAAAAATCCTATCATACTACAAAATATGACATATGCCAATATTTCATGATAAGATGAAGAAATAATAACAAAATAATAAGTGAAAAACAAATTGTGAGAAATTTGCAGAAAACAAAACAAAACTAAATGCCAATAATCCAGCTGATGCAGCGCACCCCAGACGCACCGCCCACCACTTCAATCGAGGCACAAAGCCCACACATAACTACGTGTTGGTTCGATTCCTCGGAAGAGCTAATGAGCGGTACCGCTACGGAACGCTGCCCAGCTAAGACTGGAAGTGCTGCCGTTGACTAATTAAAGTTCGTCCGCCAGCACCCTAAGATATCATCTTGGCTAATGACATCTCCTGCCATTGCCAGTGGTATGTGATATCTCACGCTAACTCATATGTCAATGGCAGGGACTGGAGTACGCAGGGTAGTCAGACCCGTAGATCAACATTGATCATAATCGATCAAAATCGATCCCTCCTGCATATTGAATGCAATTAAGGCTTTTCTTCAATGTTTAAGGTTTATTAAGGTTTATAAACGTTGAGTTAAAATGTCTGAATTATCAATCAATTTTACAAACATAAGAGGTTTGAACATCAATCTCAACTCGGTCCACCAATATCTTGAACGTTACCATCCTGATATTCTTTTTTTAACAGAAACGATTATCAGTGGGAGAGCCGTAACATTAGATAAGAGTAAATATATTTGTCCTAATTATGATCTAGAATCTTCATTCTATAACAAACATGGTGTTTGCGCTTATGTTCGAAATTCTATTCCATATGTGAGGATTAAAAAATTTGAATTAAACACTAAACACCACAATATGGTATCTTTAAAAATTTGTTGCCCTAATCAAACTTTGTTTGTTTTTGGACTGTATCGTTCTCCTAATTCACCTGAGAACATTAATTTATTTCATGATCTGTTTATTCTTCTAGGGGACTTTAATGTTCATAATAAAGGATGGCTCATACACAGCTCCTCTACTGATGAGATAGGTAAACAGGCTGAGCTCTTTGCTCTTTATCATAACTTCACTCAGATAATAGACCAGCCTACCAGAGTTCCTGACATTCCTGGACAAAGTAGCAACTTACTTGACTTATTTTTGACAAATGATCCATGCTCAGTACAATTTAAAGTATCAGAGCCTTTAGGTGGGTCAGATCATAATTTGATCTCCACTAAATTAAATATACAAATTCCTAAACAATTTAAAGCGAATCCCCGTCTTGATTGGGATTACAAAGCGGCGGATTGGCAAGGACTTAAAATCTTCTTCAAACGCTTTCCTTGGAAACCTAGTTGTCTTACTGGCCAAGATCCAAACATTGCTGCTTTTAATTTTTCTGAAATTATAGGTGAAGGTATGCGTAGATTTATTCCTAATAAGTTGATCATTCCGAAGGTTGATCTATGGTTTTCGAGTAAATGCAAAAAAGCAATCAAAGCTAAAAAAAAGGCCTTTCGAAAGTTTTTCCAAAACAAAACTGATGAAAACCTTAGAGAGTATCGAAAAGAGAGGAATTTATGTAGGAAACTAATAGATGGAGAGAAAAATCTATTTAATTTGAAAAAAGCTTCTAAATTTGCTGAGCACCCAACTGGATCGCGTAACTTCTTTAAAGCCGCTAAGGCTATCCAAGGCAATTTCTTTAAATCTTCTCTTCCTCCTCTTATTGATAGAGATATTCCTATTATTGACCCAAAAGAAAAGGCTAATTTGCTAGGACATATTTTTTCTATAAATTCTACCTTAGTCGAACCCAATTTCCAACCTAGACCTATTCCTAAAGCATCGCTCAAAATGAAGCGAATAATTTTTCGTAAAAACATTATTCGAAAAATGCTGTTACAAATTAATACCAACAAGGCATCTGGGCCTGATAATATTCCTCCAATTATACTTAAAACGTTTGCTAGGGAGCTAGCACCTATCCTCACTAAAATATTTTATTTGTCTTATAAGAAAGGGATTTTTCCTGTAATATGGAAAATTGCTAGTGTACAGCCAGTAGCAAAAAAGGGTAGCAAAACTGACCCATCCAATTACAGACCCATTTCAATTTTGTCAGTAGTGTCTAAAGTTTTTGAAAAATATATAAATTTTAATTTAATGGGCTTCTTAGAGTCTTCCAAATTACTTAATGAAAGACAATACGGCTTCCGAAAAGGAAGAGCAACAGGAGATTTGCTTTCGTTTGTTACTCATCTTTGGAACAAATCCCTTGAAAACTTTGGTGAGACTTTCGGTGTTGCTCTTGATATTTCCAGAGCATTTGACAAAGTTTGGCACAAAAATCTTATATGTAAGTTGAGATGTTATGGTTTAGATGAGCCACTAATTTCTTGGATCCAAAGCTTTATATCTGAGCGAAAATTTCGAGTCAATGTTGACGGTATTTCATCGGATGTATTTTCGACTAATGCAGCAGTTCCTCAAGGTTCCGCTTTGTCCCCAACTCTTTTTCTTATCTATATTAATGACTTGGTTGGCTCATGTTGCACCTAGATCGTATTCACCTTTAGCGCTTAATAACTGTAGATCAAATTTGATAGATTCATTAAACGTTGATCTTAAAACTATCTTTGATTGGGGTGTTACTAACAGTGTTGAATTCAATACGTCCAAAACACAAGTTTGCCATTTTTCAAGATTATCAACACCTAACCCTTTTCCATTGAAGTTTGATTCCAACGTTTTGATAGAGAAGGAGTCCGTGAAACTTCTAGGAGTTGAGGTTGAAAATAATATGAAATGGAATTCTCATATTTTTACCCTAGCAAAAAGCGCTGTTCAAAAATTGGGGTTTTTAGGACGATGTCGTAAGTTTTTCAGTAGCGAACAACTTCTTTTAATATACAAATCTTTTAAACGTCCCTGCATGGAATATTGTTCTCACATATGGGGTGGAGCATACTTATGTAGTTTGAAGTGTCTTGATTCTGTACAGCGGAGAGCAGTTAAATTGATTGGGAATTCAAATCTTACCAATGACCTTGATTCCTTGCAGCATAGAAGAAATGTTGCTGATTTGACGATTTTCTACAAATATATCATGGATGAACGGGTTTCTGAAGAGACCAAATCGATTTTACCTAAGCCTGCAAACCTATCGCGTCATACCAGAGCATCGGTAGCGGCCCATCCTTTTACGGTTCAAATAATTAGATGTAGAACTGTAGCCTTCCAGCGCGACTTTTTCAACAGAGTCTCTCACCTCTGGAATTCATTACCTTCGTGGGTTTTCCCTGATAACTTTAACCCTCAAAAGTTCAAAGTCAACGTTCATAAATTTCTAAAAGAAACTTAATTCTCAATTGATTTAATCCCTAGTTGGCATGGTATCTTCGGATATTCAGAGACGTTAATGTATAAATAATTATATTAACACTAAACATGCCTAACTTCCAATAAAAAAAAAAGGGAAAAACAGGAATTGCTTGACACAATCTTAACCAGCATCGTTATTAGAATCAAAATCCAAATTTAGCTGTATTACATTGAAAGCATGTATTACATTTAGCTCTATCCATTGAAAATATATACCCAATATTAACTGACTGGAAAAATATATCATACATATCAAACTCATCTAGTTATTTAAAACGACATAGCTATACAGACGCCATATGACGGGTATGTGGCTTTTTTTAAAATTTAATATAATATACAAAATAAATAATTAAATATAACTTACTTTAATTTTTCATTTAATAAACTATCTAATATAATATCATCGTCATTTTTATGATCTTTATCGATTAATTGATAGAAACATAAATCCGATTGCAACATCCGATACTCTTCATCCATTGACTGTGTTTCAATTTCAATACATTCCTCTTCTGGATCCACCTCCCCCGAATCTAAACTTTCATGTGATCGCCGGATCTGTGTCACGGAAACTTGATCAGGTTCTGATCCACAAATAATTCCAGAATCATCTGAGCCAAGACTAGTTAAATCTTCTCGTTTTTTATTTGTTTCAGTTTCCATACTTTTTTCGTTTGTATCTGTTGTGATTTTATTCGGTGGTCCAATTGATATTTTTTTCGATTGCGTAGCTGATGCAGTTTTAATAGGTTTATTCAATGATTGATTTAGTGATGAGTTTATTGTGTTACTTGATGATGAAGTTGTTGTCGAAAGTTTACTACACATAGTCGTTCCTAATATTGAATTTGTACATAATGTATTTTCGGATTCTGCATTCGGAGAAGAAACTTCAACCTGAAAATAATACATTAACGTATACTATATTCTGAACTTATAGAATTTGTAATTCTACCTCTGGAATTCTTTGAAGAGCACTGTCTAAACTACGATTTCGATGATGTTGTGTTAAATTAATTCTTGTGTTGGTTATTTGAGACACTGGTGGAAGAACAATACCCATTGATCTAGAAAAAAAAAAGATAACACAAATTTAATATAACTATTTAAGGTGGGATATTACAATAAATATTTCAAGTATGTATGACTCTTATTTACAATTCATTGGAAAATAAAGATTATAAACTTTATTGTAGTTTACTGTTATTTGATTTAATTGTCTATCTCCAGCGAATCAAAAGTGTTGAAATATTTACAATTAATCTAGAAGGGTTGTTGAATTGAAACACAGATTCTTCAAGACTCTCATAATTAAATCCGGAACGTATTTGAAAGTTATCATAATTTTACACAATGTTTATTTCAAATTAAATAAATAAAAATTATTGTACTTAACAATGTTTCATTACCGAAACTATTGTTATCTGATCAAATACAAGGAACTTATATGAAATACAAAGACGATTTTATAATTATACTCAATGATATATTAATTACTCGCGCCTTGGCTTCGAATTTTTTTCGACATTTGGAAATGTCTAGATTAATTAGCACATATATTTGTTTTTAAATTACATTACTTAAACTCTATCTACAATTGTCAAAATTTGCAATTTTTCTTGCAAGATAAGGTAAATGATATAGATTATATTAATTAGAAAGCAAATGAATTGCATATAAAATGACTTGTTGAAGTTTGTTGATGAAAAAAATCACAAATTATTTAAAAAAATAAGATTAACAACAAACAAAAAATAAACAACAGAAATTAAATAGGTAGAAGACTCGTGATACAAGTTATGAATTTTATTTGTAGTGAAACCATAAAATTGCAATCAGACAATCTTCAGGTGTCGCGTATATATAGGTATAGGTTGCGAAATCGTAACCACTTGATGTGAAACCACCATTAAGTGGTTGTATTTGTCTTAAGATAATCCAAATGTAGACTGTTTGAGATTTGTTTTCTGATTACTAGCTGTCTTACTTCTAACAGGTCAACAATGCTCATTCCATATCTTTCCGTTTCTGTTTTAAATTCAGGAGTTAGAGAATCATTCTCAAATTAGATGGTTAGAAAAATCATACATCAGAAAAATCAAGTGATGTTTACTGGACCCAAACAGTTTCGTTTAAAAGTTAATCTAGTCAACATCAAAAAGTTCGATAATCACTGCTATAATAATAATTTTAATACACATTTTATCCAATAGAGTTAAATTGGCTTTGTTTACAAATCATGTTAAATTGTTTATAATTTTTTTTGTAAATTAAAAGAATTTCAATTTAATTACAAACATTTCAATTTCAGTAAATAATGGAATTATTATTGTATAATATAATAAAACACATCTTGAATTACAATTACATACAACGAAAGATACATTCCAAAATATTTTAATTGTATAATTTAATTTAATGAACCAAACACATTAAGTTTTGTTTATGTATTATAAGAGAATGTTATCATCACATCCACACGTAAACGAAAATTTGTTTGTCATAACAAAAATAAATTTATATTGCTTTACTTTTGTTTAAATATAATAATACAGATGTATCAACATAATTAAAACAATAAAAGCAAGAATGAAAAAATAATTTAGCGAATTTTTCTTTGATATTCAAATTTTGTAGGTGTAGGTGTTGAATTTAGTTTTTTTTCCACTTGAATCTCTAACATCGTGATTACTCTCGTTTGCTTTTCGAGTGTTTCGGTTTAACAAATGAATTAAAATATAATAAGGAGAAACATAAAAACTCACATGTATTAGACATCTACAATCTACATGCATTTGAGTTATGACGGTTCAGATAACCTAAGCAGTTGGTTGCAAAGGCTATAGTTACAGTGACCATGTATCTAGATTTAAATAAACCGTAAGAATCAAGTCTTTCACAGATTGGATGATCAGCTTGAAGGGTCTTATAGGAATAGGACCCAATAGTTACTCAAATTGCAGTGTTGCACAAATTTATGCTAGCGTTGACAAATCTACAGTTACGATGTTTTTTTATCCTTTACATCCATTTTAGAAGCATAGGACGTTTACTTGACTGATCTAATTTTATTTCGGGCAATCGCTTTTAATTCTTCACATATCTAGCTTAATAGTTTCGCTTCTACTAGCACTGTTATCTTTAAACTCATTGCTTGTCTTCCCACACTTCTTTTCCCTTGTGGATTTCACTCTAGGGACGTTTGTCGTAGAAGTTCTTCGTTACTAATTGTATTAGACCAGAAGCATTTGATCAGTCGTCTTAAGCATCTGTTCACAAACACGTTGCTGCCATGTTTCACATCCATGCAGCAGTTCTGACTTAAGAAATGCATTGAACATTCGTCGCTTTGTTTTTCTTGAAAGGACGGACGCATTCTAAATTTTTTGGAGCATGTTGTATATATTTCTAGCCTTATTAATGCGCTGATTAATATCTTATTCAGTTCCACCTGTTCCACCACCAAGGTACACAAATTTATCGACATCTTCGACTTGTGGGTTGTTGACAATTATTGGTGTACTTACATTGGTGTTCAATCACATAGCCTTTGGTTGTAGTATTTATCACAACCATGTCTATGGTTGTAGTATTTATCACTTTGCTGTCCTTTGTATTGTATTCTGTGCAGGCATCCTGATTCATTTCCTTGATTAGATCAATTATTTTCTTCGGGCTGCCCATTTCACAAAGCGCCTACAATATCTCGATTCTGTCAATTGAGTCGGAGGGGATACGTGGTGAATTCCATTCATTTGATTGCTCTATATATGATGATACGGTTTGTGTTGACATGATCAGTACAGCTTCTACCTGGTCTAAAGCCAGCTTGTTCATTTCTTAATTTTTTGTTAATTGATGGAGGTATTATTTCAAAAACAATCATTGCTAATACTTTCATTTTGATATTAAGTAGGGATATACCTCTACAGTTGTTACATTCTCATAGATCACCTTGCTTTGGAATTGTTATGGTTAAACCCTCTTTCTAATTGGTTGGTATTTTACCGTTATTCGATACATCAGCTCAGTGATGTTAAAACTTCAGCTATTATAACTGCATCTGCCTTAAATATTTCTGCTGGTATGCTGTCGGTCCGACTGATTTAGTTACGATGTTTAATTTTATTTAATTTTCGTTCAGTAGATTCGATATTCAACTTACGCCGATGACCTACAAAATATCATAAGAAAAATATGAAAAAACGTAGATAGCATAGTAACATTAATGAATTTGAAATCTGTTATAGGTCAGAGTATCACTTTGAACGCTGACAACAAAGTCGTAGCAAAAAATTCTCGGGAAAACATATGATTGATGAATAAAATAATTTTTTGATTTTTCCTGATACAGAGACCAAGTCCAAGAGAAGAGATGGTGTTGGATAAAACACTGCAGATTATATCGCCTGGTACATTGTGAGACTATGTATGTGCATTTATTTCACTGGCACTGTTGTGATGTGTCCGTGCTGAGCAAGTTTAAAATGGTTCACCTTTGATTCATAGTCTGCAGACCCGTATCTAAAAATTGTGAATAACCTTGAAGAATTTCAAACAACTTTTAGAATCATAACGTAACAAGCTTATTAAACTTTCACAATAATGTTTCGTAGCACTTAGAAGTCATTATACGTCACTTATGACGGCATTATAAACGGAAAAGTTGTACAAACTTGCAGAAATTTACAGACCTTTTTTTAATACATTGTGGAGGTCTTTATGATAAGTGATTGTATCTTTCAAGTATTGACGACACATAAACGACAATAAAGGTAAGACAAGAAATTTTAATACTGAATTACCTGAAGGATTAATGCGCATAGTCTCTGAAAGAATCATAAACACGTAGGAATGTGATTTATTTTGCTATTAATTAACATATTGTCAGTCAATTATGAAAGGTAAAGTACATTACATCGAAAGTATTACAAAGTCAAGACACAGTTTTGACGGCCAATTTACAGTGCACCGCTGAACAATGGAAGACCGAGAGGTTGCTCTGATCATCAGAAAACATATACCATTTGAAACCCCAACAAGCATATCTACAGGATATGACTTACCACATCAAATTTGCATTATTCTAAATCTTCAAGTCCAACAAATCATGATAGTTTTATGCGAAGGAATTGAGTCGCCAAATTGAGCTTGTAGAGTAGAACATCAATATCATAAACCACATAATTACTGAATGTTCACCATCAAAGGATAATGACGCGAGCTCTCGGTATTCATCAATTCCAATCCTGTAGCAATCCAATGAACAAAAAACTTTAACGAAGTTACACATTAATCAATAATTATTTTTGATATTATTACAAAAACAATCTGCCTAAATGAATTGAAAGATATAGAGTTGAACACATACGGCTATGGCGAAGATGCAAGGAATAGTTTGGAAAAATACAACATTGGGCATCTATGCAGAATGCTCTGAACATAAACCAATAGTTGGTATCCGAAGAATGATCTAACGATCAATGCTTCTAAGATAAGACTCGTTGCGTTTACAAACAGAAATTAAAAAACTTCACTCTGCCTCTTCAATTGGTAATAACACATTAACACTCCAACATAGTTTGAAGTAGATTGGTGTTACTCTTGACAGGTGGCTCAGCTGGGTGTCTCATGTTGAGACCAAACACGCAAACGCAACCCAAGTATCACAAGTGCTTTTAGGCCTACACATACTACAGCCAGGTTGGATGTCTTATTTGGGCACCTTCCCTGCTTGTATTTGTAAAAATTCAGGCTCCTAAGCCTACAAAAAGGCTGGAAATCTTGGAGACTACCACGAACTGTAGAAAAAGTCATCAAACGTTAAGAACGCATCTTAAACAACACCTAAGGGTTTTTTAATACCTACTGGCGACACTGTACCTCTAACCACCTTTCGAAAGCAGTACAAAGTTGTAATGCCAACCATAGAGGAACGACTTGTAGCTGATAAGACCGGTCATCTATTTTTCGAATTCCAACTGTGTACTGCTTTCGAGCAATACGGCGAAAAATAAGCTGAAAATCTACACAGAGGATCACTTACTGTAAATGGTGAAGGACTCAGGAGCTATGGTCTACTACAGAAGTGAAGAACTTTGGTTGCAATTTCCATTTCATGCAGTCTTCACCATAAATGCAGTATCAAAGTGAGCGACAGAGCTCAACCCATTTCGAACCAAGTTGCAGAAACTACTTTCTAGGATAGAACCAAATAATTTATTATAGTAATTTGGTACAAGCTCAAATCTGAGATAAAAAAAAAATAATCTCATACCGTGTTTCCGGAAAGTTTATGTTCGTTTCATCGAACGCTGGCGCTGAGTCTATATAAATATACACTAGAAAATTTTGTTAAAAAAAATTGAATGATTCAATTTCGATTTTTATACGTATTGCATTTGGCACATGATAACTGTTCCACACCAATGTTTTTTTTTTATATTTCACTATGAGACAGTGCAACTTCTATACAATAAACAAGGAAGAATAAAGTGCAGAGATTCATAGAGGTCAATACCACTTCTGCACACGAATATTCACACGTTAGTTTAGGATTCCGTAGTTATGGAGGTCCATTCCACCCATGTATATACCTTTATCAATTATTACAAGCAATAGAGATAGTTTATGTGGTTGCAATCCCGTCCGTGTGTGTGTCTGTCTGTGGATAAGATATCTCAGAAACACCAGACATATTGACCCCAAATTTGACAAACAGGTACCTTAGGACAATACATCCTCTTTCGTTGATTTTCAGATCCGCAAATCAATTGTGATCTAATATATGGCAATCAAAAGAATCTGTATGTGTCTGTCTGTCTGTGAAAACGATATCTCAGAAACTACTTGGCCTATTGACATACACAGGTATGTTATGCCAACATCTACCAAGACATTGATTTGATTGATTGACCCATGATATGGGAGTCAAAAGGTGTGTTTGTGTATCGGTCTGAATCTATGTCTGTTGGTGAACACGATATCTCAGAAACTAATTGACATATTGGCCCTAAAATTTGGTAAACAGGTATAACTGGTAATAACTGGTATACACTTCATTTGGTATAGAAAGATATTGATGTTTGTTGTTTTGTTTTGTCCTTACCCTTTTTTGTTGTATATTAAATATTCGATTTAACACAATACAATAATGAAGTGATTATAATGAAGCTTATGAAACAGGTTTCAAATAGTGTGAGAATATAATGATCAACTATTGGAACACATTGATCAAAGTGCCTGAGGTTTACCATACAACTGCTGACTTTTTACCCTTTGTTCTTAAAGTTTGTTGGGAGCATAGGAGGCTTCGTTCATTAATCAATTTTGATGACACTTTGATTAAAAATTGAGAACTGATTTGTTTTTGGACGGCATTGGGATAAGTTGTGTGGGGCTCCGGAGCACTTGTTTTTTTTTAAACACCAATAACATCAGTTCATGATATATTATGATTTATATTAAACTTGGTAAATATGCCTAGAGCATGATTTGTAATAGTTCTCCAACCCAACTTTCGGCTAAATTTTTTTTTTACTTTTACTATTCGTACAATAGAATTTATATCTGTTGAGATACAACAGTTTTCTTTAATGAACTTATTTTGATGAAACTTTAACAAAAGATGGATATTTATATTATAGGAAGGAACTGAGAAACTTTTAAGCGATAATGGACAAAGTGGTAGGGCTTTTGGAGCTCCATTTTTTTGGATAAAGAAGCAGTTGTCACTGGTCTCACTGCTTGAAGTCCTCCTCGTTATAGCCGGTATTGAAAGAAGTCCTGGATCAACTAAAATATGGAGTTGTGCAATGCCAATATGCAAACACATTTTAAGGGCAAACACTACATCCGTCCAGTGTAATAGCTGTAAAGAATGGTGTCATCTAAAGAACTGCTCAGGCCTTGCAACATATAAGCAATGTACCAAAAACTACATAGCGCCATGTTGCCATGCATCAACATACAAACACGAGCTCGCAACATAACAAAATGCGAATGAACACACATCCGGAAACGCCAAGTGATGTGAAAATAATGCAGCTAAATTGTAGCGGCCTCATAAACAAAATCGATGATATCATAAAATTTATGTATAAAAACAATATTCTAGTCGCGATTTTACAAGAAACCAAATTAAATGTTAGATCTAAGATTAGTGATAGTATCTGTGATTATAGAATCATAAGACTGGATAGAGGAAAGAACAAAGGTGGTGGCCTTGCCTTTATCGTACACAAAACCATTATCTACCGTACATTACCAGCAGTACCGGGAACTGATAAACACCTAGAACAACTGGGTATTACAATAAAATCCGGAAATACGGAGATAAATCTAGTCAATATTTATATTCCACCAGTAAGCAGCTGTGATACAGGTTATGAACCATCCATAGGACATTTATTTTATACCAAAGACTAACTAATTCTCGGCGATACGAATGCGCACCACGATCTATGGCACTCACACTTGAACACTGATTCAAGAGGTGAAAACATTGCTGATCAAATTGACGGCTCCAACCCAACTTTGGAGTCCTCAATCAACAACAACCAACAAGAGTAACAAAAACCTCATACTATTTTCCAGATGTCTCACTTGCCAGCATGTCACTAATGCCAATCGCTGAATGGAGAACTGAAATTGCATTGGGATCAGACCATGTGCCGATCATAATCACCTTAAGCCGTTCCTTAAACGAAATGAAATCCGAGAAGAAGACATATATTAATTTTAATAAAGCAGACTGGGATAACTTTCCCAATTTTACTGAAATGGAATTCAGTAAGCAATTTTTACCAAATGACGCCCTCTCTGGGAAAGAAAATTGAGAGAAATTTTTAACAGCAACCATATCTTTGGTCCTGTCATAAAGAGCAACATCCCTGCAATGACACCTTATCTATGAAAACACCACCTAGAGACATAAGACAGACTGCGAAATGCTTCCTACAATATGTTCAAAACAATCAAGGCATCGGTAACATCGACGAGCCCACGTATAAGACGGGGTTAAAAAATATACATACGAATCGAGTTCTTAATAGCAAACCACAAGTCGCGGCCGAAGAGGTAAAACTACCACGCAGCACCAGAATCATCCTAGCGCAGTTAAAATCCGGTTGGTCACGCATCATAAATAACTACATGAGTAGAATTGACCAGGAAATTGTTGACAAGTGTCCCACATGTGAGGGCACGGCACATGATTCTAACCACCTTTTCAATTGTCCAGAGAAACGAACCGACCTGACGAAGGAAGATCTGTGGTACCACCCAAGGGCAGTAGCAGAGTTCCTGAATCTGGACTTGAAGCCGGAAGAATAGCACCACATCTCGTCGCTACAACAACAACAAAGAATTTCAAACAATTTGATAAAAAAAATTTCCACAAAAGTACCATTTAAATCAAAAAAAAAATCAAAACAATCCCCACGTACATTTTAACATGACCCTAACCCACAACCAATTTTTTTTCAATTTTTACTATCTAACTCTGATCAATACAGAAAAAATCATAAAAAACCTAGCTAATTACACACATCATTAATTTGTTTCAGTGACGATCATGAAAGTTGAAACAATTAAATACAATCAACAATATTATTCAAAACCAAAAGATCGTTTTTTTATATCTTCCAATCAAGCAAACAAATTAATTCTGTGCATCCAACAATACGACTACATAACACATTTTTTTTTGTTTTCTCAATAACGACCTTAAGAAAATGTTATATCAAAAGATATTCTTTGTATTTATATTTTATTATTATATTATTTATCGTCTATGATCACTAAAGAATACATTTCAAGGATGAATTAGTTTAAAAAATTCTGATACACAAAAAAAAAATAAATTCAATTATTTTATCAAATGATGGAATAATAATGGGTCTATTATATTTTAATTTAAAATTTATTAAATTAAGTTATTACACTAATAAAAATTATGGGAGATGTGGAATTTAATTGGAGCAGGAAATACTTGAATATAGGAATTTAACGTTTGTGTTAAAAACAAATGTTTTCACTCGATTCTTGTTTAAATTTAATTTAATAATAAACTTCACATAAATACAAGAAACACATACAACAAACTTTAACGAACTCATATAAATAAACATTGATTTATGAAAATTACAATATTGGAGTCATATTTAATCCGCTTAAATAAAAATATAAAAATAACTTATTTAAAGGAAATTTTCTAAAAGACAAATAAGTTAAATAATAACAACAATAAGATATTAAATAATAGTAAGCCATAAACAACAAAATAGGAGTTTTCGTAAAAGAAATAAATGTTGTATGTTCTGATCACACATTATTGTATTTCCGGATTTTGTATTTTTAAAATCTAAATGAATAAAATTAACCAGAATGAATCGAGATCTTGATAACCGAAATACAACCTTAAAAAAATCGACGAGCGAAAAATCGATTAAAAATCGAATTTTAACGAATGAGATTACCTGTGGAAACAGTTTTTGTCGAAAATAAAAATATACTCGGAGTATACTCGATTAAAAATGTATAGCTAAAGATTAAGTTTTAATGATTTCCATAAAATAAAATAAGAGCTAATTAAAATTCGATGAATGTGTTGCAAGGTTACTGCCTCAGAGTTGCAGAATCTGTATTTGTCGGAGGCAGCAATTTGTGAAGGTGGTGGTTTGTCGGGCCGTACCCTGTCACGCACCATGTTAAGATCTTTAGAGACTCTCTCAAGGTCGATTGTTTTAAGGGGGTGACGGGGAAGTTGCATTGAAACTTTTTTGAGTGCAAGTAGACCCCATAGTAGATACCCCATAGTTTTAGGTAGATTTCATATAAAAATCTACCTATTGCAATGGGCTTCATCTCGGAATTTCGGAAAAATTTTTGTGCCAAACGACTATATATGATAAGCGGAGACAAAAAAACAAAAAAAAAAAAATTTATATATATATATATATATATATATATATATATACACTCAATTCTGTTTTTATGCGATCTTCTTTTATGCGATTTTAAAGTTATGCGGTTTCGAATTTTTTTATACAATTTTGGAATTATGCGACTTTTTCTGTGTCTCCTTCTTCTTTACAAGGATTGCCGGCTGGAAATTTGGAAAAGCATTTTTAATTCTTATAAAAAAGTACTTTCCAATGATATGTTCTCTCTAAAAGTTCAAAAATGTAACATCAAAATATAGAATAATAAATACAAAAACCATAAGAGAAATCACAAAATTTCAAAACCAAAAAAAACGGTCTAGTGTGCATGACTTGAGACACTAGTGCAGAACTTAAGACACATATCGGCCCTAACAGCTCCAGTAACAACAACGGTTTTCGCGCAGCCGTGTTGACTATGATGTATGATCTAGTTATTGTCTTTCTTTCCTCACAAGAGAATTCACAAGGCAACTTGGAAATCAAATGACAGAAGAACGGAAAATAGAATCGAACACTGCATGATATCTAAGAGACACTCTCCAAGTGTAACTGATGTTCGATCATACAGAGGTGCTGATATGGATACCGATCATATGCTTGAAATCTTTAAGTAAAAGTGCAAGTTGTCATTTACGTTTAATAGACAAGGAAATACCGTGCGATGGAATTTCGATGCATTTAAACATCCGGCAAATAACGCAAAATATATAATAGCATGACATCTCTTCTGATATGCCATTAAACATACAAAAAGAATGGCAAAAGCTTTACTCAACCATTATAGCCGCAGCACAAACTACAATAGGAAAACCACCACCAAAATCACACAGTGAATTGTTTAACGACGAGTGCCAGCAAAACGTGGAACATAAAGAAACACTTGCAAGAAAAATGGTTAACAAGGAACACCCAAAGCTGCCAAGTTGATTATCTATGCGCTAGGAAAGCCTCAGCAAAGCTTCTACGTAAAAAGAAACGCAAACAGATGAATAGCTGTTTTGAAAACATCAACCAACATGTAGTTAATGGAAATTCGAAAGAGTGCTTTGTCAATGCATGCTGACAAAAGATTTCCACCCAAGATCTACAGCCATCAAAAACTGAAATAATGAACTTACAACAAATGAACGTGTTGTGTTTTGCAGTATGGTGATCTCACTTTCAAGACCTAATGAATAGGACGAATGAAGTTCATCCTATTTGAGCAATTGCCCCATCAACTGGGAACATCGTTGTTCCTTACACAGCAATAGAAGAAGTGGAAGCTGCCATTAAAAAACTGAAAACAAGCAAATCACCAGGTGTCGATGGAATTCCCGCAGAACTATTAAAAAAGGGAGGAGCAGCTCTGGTCTCACGTATATACGATCTGATTCATGCAATCTGAGACCAAGAAGAACTACCTTTCAAATGGAAAACAGTTCTCATTGTTCCACTGCATAAGAAAGTTGAACGTCTAAAGTATGCGAATTATCGTGGCATCGCACTATTGAACGCTGCATATAAAATACTAGCTAATGTCGTACTTGGACTCCTCCTGTTCGCTGAGTCAATGTTTTACCTTAAGGATGCTTCTCTTAATTACCTTAAGGATGATTCTGAAAAAACACGTTGATTTCAAGCAAGCATATGATAGCACTTTGGTCCACACTCATATGCGCTTGGTATCTCAGTGAAACTTGTTTCTCTGTGTAAACTCACAACATCGGGATCAAACTGTAGAATAGTAATAGAAGGGTCAGTTTCCGATCCTTTCGATATAACATCAGGTGTGTGACAAGATGATGCACTCACTCCCGTACTATTTAATTTGGCGCTTGAGTACGCGATAAAAAAAAACCGAATTGAGACACAACACTGCATATTAAACAAATCTAGTCAAATTTTTGGCTTCGCAGATGATATTGTACTTCTCGGACGTAGAACGAGCGATATTAAGGATAGTCTCTCACAGCAAGAAATTCTAAACGACTTGGATTATGCATTAACTCCGGCAAACATTAAGTTTTAATAACATTTAGGAACATACCTCCCGGAAATCTGGATACTGGCAACTCTGAAGTGGAATGCGTGGAAAATTTCAAATATCCCGGGTCTGGAAAAACATCGTAAAATGACATGCAGTTTCGGTCGCATACAGAGTTTTTTACTCATACTCAAAACTTTTGTGATCAAAGTCAAGGGCTGCGATGTAATCGGATTCATTAAATCCAACCGGATTGATAAAAAAAGCGTCCCAACAACAACCAGCTAGTGTTCGTCTAAGAGCAAGAGCTAGACAACATCATCCATGACCTTTGTGATGTAGGACGTCGAAGCTGGAGTCAACTGGTCATGGAACGAGACGATTGGAAGCTGATTGCACAGAGGGCAAAATCCCTCCATGGGACGTAAACGCCAGAGAGAGAAATGGACCATCATATACTAAAATTGCAATGTTTCTTAAATTAAGTACTCTTTCAAATGATATCTCACTTGACTGGATTTTAAACGGTGTTTTTACTTCATTTACTTTTATTTCCACTTGATAAATACCATTTTACACTTCGCTAAATTTTTCGTTAAAAGGCTACCACATTTTCTATTTATAAAAATTTTGAAGTTTTTCGACCAATTAGGTCGAAACTAAGCGGAAAGAAAATCAACGCTATTGTTCAAAATTACACAAAAAACTGGATGGTTAAAACTTCTAAAATAAAAGCTTAAGGGATACTGAAGTAAAGCCCTTAGATATACCCTACTTGACTCGTTTAAAAAAAAGTATTTTCTTAAAGGCCTCACATTGCAGCCCTGTAAAACAAAACGACTTCTTTTTGTATCCGCCATCTTAAGCGGCTAGGTTTAATAGGTTAAATTCAATTGTGATTTCAATTGTGTCGACTGTCGGCACTTGGCGAAACATTTTAATAATGACATTTTTAATTTATCTTATTAGGTTAAATATACACATCTCACAATTCAGGTTCATAGATTTTCTATTTTAGAGGATAATCGATAAAATAGGAAAAACGTTTTAAGCCCAACTTTACGCTCTTACGACCAATTGATGCAACTAGAACTCTACCGTTCATTCCGGTACAGCATTTTCAGCAAGCACAAGGTGGCTTACTGTTTTTTTAAAAGAAAAGCTTTTCACAACGTGAAGATTATTGGCGAGATTGCATCAGCAGATGAGGAGATTGCCAGGCATTAGCTTGAACAGTTGGCAAAAATAATTGAGGAAGGTGGTTACTGTCCTAATCAGATTTGCAACGTATATGAGACTGATGGGGTTATTCTGGAAAAAATGCCCACCCCAAAAATACATTGCGGAAGCTCAGAAAAAGGCAAGTGGTTTTAAGGCAGCCAGAGATAGATTAACCTTTCTACTATGCAGTGATGCATCACGAGATCGGTTGCTCCAACCCCTGCTTATTAATCGATCGCTAAGACCTCGGGCTCTGAAAGGTAAGGATTTAAAAAAATTACCAGTGCATTGGATGGCGAACAAAAATTCTCGGGTGACATCTGCTGTTTTCACCGAGTGGTTTAATAGTGTTTCATTCCGGAAGTAGAACTTTATGTGAAGCGAAAGGGACTTGATTTTAAAGCTCTGTTGATTGTTGAAAATGCCTCGTCGCATCCGAAGTTACAACATCCAAATTTGAATATGGCGTTTCTTCCACCTAATACAACAAGCCTTATTCAGCCATTAGATCAAGCCAAAATTGCTACTTTTAAAAAATTTATGTAAAACGAACCTCTCAATTTATTTTGAATCAACTAGATAATGAGCCACTTACACTTGCAGATGTTTGGAAAAAGTTATCGATTTTACACTGTATCAATCATGCTACTTCTGCTATCAATGAAATAAGACCACAAACTTTAAATGCGTGTTGGAAAAACTATGATCTCGTTGCATTACAAACAGAAACGCAATTAATCAAGAATCGACTACGGAAGAAATTATTGCTTTAGCACATGTAACTTGTGGCGAGAATACATTTAACGAGAATGATGTCGATGAATTGCTTGTTGATAATATCTTAAATGATGATGATGTTATCGAAGCATTAGATCCGGTCATAGATCCAAAAAATAATAGTGTTGTGACAGTGAACCTGCGTCGCTCACTGCAAAAATAATTCGAGAAGGTCTTCAAATTAACAACTCAATAGGGCATTTTAATTCCTGCGGAACCTGAAGATTTGCATTTCTGGGTATCAGGAACTTCTAAAACAATTGCAGAAATCGTCACAAAGTTTAATAACAGATTTTGTTGTCAGTCAAGCAAAACACCAGCTGATGAGATTATCACTGGATATAATGAGGGAGAATTTATATCGTCACCCGAATTATTGAGCATCTATAGCAATGATGATAGTGATTTCATACCAGTTCACAAATGGTCGCGAGCATTGTCATCAAGTGAAGATAATGACTAGGTGTAATTATCATTTAATTTCTAAAAAAAGTGATATAAAATACTAATTTTGGACTCCTGATTTCAATTTGTTTTAAATCTACCACCCTCTTTTCTTCAAACCTTCAATAGGTACCCAACATAATCCTCTCCAAGAATGGTAACATAGTCCTTTTTATGCGATTTTTGGTTATTTATTTGGTTTTATGCGGTTTTCGAAAATTACTGAACCTATCATTATTTATTCAATGTAGGTAGTGTCTTTTTTTATGCGATTTTTTTTTATGCTTTTTTCTGAGGAACGTATCTATCGCATAAAAAGAGAATTCAGTGTATATATATATATATATATATATATATATATATATATATATATATATATATATATATATATATATATATATATATATATATATATATATATATATATATAAACGATATGAGATATAACGAAAACGACCGGCACTCTCACGGTCGCATTTGTTGAGCTAGATCAAAAAAATTTTCTGTACTTGTGTGTTTTAATAATATCTTGGACAAGTTCGTGAATCAGCAAAATCCAACACGTGGTTAAGAAACTAGAGGCTTTTTTCTGAAAAAAATTGATTTTTTAAAACCGTTATAACGGCCGTTTGGATAGTAATATTTCAAAAAATTTAACAAATTTAGAATTTTTGAAATCTTTTTTATCAATTTGTTTTAAAAATAGACCTCTGTAGTTAGAGGTTCCTGAGTGAGCGGCTCCAACAAAAAAGTTTGCAAAAAAATTTTTTTTTTTAAAACAACCGGCACTCTCACGGTCGCATTTATAAGGCCAGATCAAAAAACCTTTTTTAAAAATGTGCGTTTTATTAATATCTTGGACAAGTTCGTAAATCAGCCCAATCCAACACATGGTTAAGAAACTAGAAGCTTTATACTAGAAAAAAACTCTGTTTTTTAGATCCGTTATAACGGCCGTTTGGATTCTAATATTTTTAAAAACTTCATAAATTTAGAATTTTTGAAACCTTTGTAATCAGTTTCTTTCAAAAAAAAGACCTCTGCAGTTGGAGGTTTCTGAGTGAGCGCCTCCAACAACAAAGCTTGTAAAACACAAAATGCGTTTGAATCAACCGGCGCTCTCACGGTTGCAGTTGTGGAGCCAGATCAAAAAACCTTTCTTAAAAATGTGTGTTTTGTTAATATCTTGGACAAGTTCGTAAATCAGAAAAATCTGACACATGGTTAAGGAACTATAGGCTTTATACTAGAAAAAAAAAGTAGTTTTTTTAATCCGTTATAACGGCCGTTTGAATACTAATATTTTAAAATCTTCATAAATTTAGAATTTGTGGAAACATTTTAATCCGTTTCTTATAAATATAAACCTCTGCAGTTAGAGGTTTTTGACTTGTTGGCTTCAACAAAAAAGTTTGCAACAATCCCCAACTACAATTTCCAAAAACCTTATAACAGTCAATGTCAACCTTATAACAGTCAAAAAAATAAAAGATTTGAATAGAAGAAATTAATTTTTTTTTCTTAGAAATAAACTATTTTGATATTTTGCAGTAATTGCACGACATATGATATAGAGTAGATTTGTGTCATAAATTGTCACACACATGTTCTGTGTGATTTGATATTTGTTTGTTGCAAAATTGGATAGATATAATTTTGCTTGTAGATAGCTAATTATCTTTTTAAAATTTGTTCGATATCTGTTTGAAATTAGTTTGTTTTGTTTAAACTAATCTGATACATCAGATTCTACTGGCACACAAAACTGTCTGATCTCGAAATCTACCTATTTATACCGGTATACGTGCCGCTTGGACTTTTTTTATTTTGTTCTCGTTCACAGCTTTGGATAACGCATTTGCGCGTGCTCTTAGTTAGTTTAAAGCACGGTTTTGGACTGATGAACTTCGTAGTAGCGCCCTTCTTGGCTACCAAGTCTATTACAACATTGCTGTGCACTCCCGTGTGGTCAGGTACCCACACAAGTGTAATGCAGCTAGTTTATGCCATTTTTTGTAGATTATGGTAGCATTCCCATATCAGCTTTGCATTGAAGCCTTTCATAGCCAATAGCGTTTCCTAGCTATCAGAAATAATGTATGTATCTGTCTTGACTCTTGATGTATTTTATTCCGGCACACAGCATTGCACAGTAGTTGATGGGAAAAGTTTAAGCTTGAAGTCCTGTTGCAGAGATACATAGTGTTAACGCCCGTTTAGCCCTGCAAAGGTGCCTTCGTTGGTTCGGTATCCATCCGTATACCAGATGTTGGCACTAAACCGTCTATCTAGATCAGTGATATTTGGCATAAAGTCCGCTAGTCCGTTAGATGACCGGTTAGGTTACCAGGTTTGGGTGTTTCGACTAGCTGCAGTCTGTGAGCACTAGATGCTGCTGCGGATCTGACGTATAGGTGCAATGGAAGAAATAGGAGAAGGATCTTCATTGCAGATCTTGGTGTGGTTCTAATACACGTCTCTGTATTTTTGTAAGCACTGACTGAGCAAATATTTGGTTTGTTTTCGGTCACCAGACAAAAGCTGCATATGACAGTATGGGTTTTATTATGCTTTGATGTAACCAAAGTATCATTTTGGGACTTAATCCCCAAGTTTTTCAAAAGAAGTTTTTGCAAGCGAAGAAAGCCTTGTTTGTTTTGCCTGAGATATGGTTTAGGTGTGAGTTCTAAATGAGCTAGACAGCTATCGAGAATCACTCCTAAGTACTTAATCTATTTAACTACCTGTATCCGTACGTCGTTAAACTCAGGAGGTTTGAAATATGAAACCCCTTCTGTCAGTATTGACTACGGTACTAGTGGCGTATTAACAGACAACTCCAATTCGTTGCACCAATTCATCACGATGCCCAAAGTTGCCTGGGTTCGTTATCGCGACAGTAGTCATGTTTACCTCTTACCATGACTGTTATATTGTTGGCATAGCCTACAGTGGTGAAGCCACAATTCTTCAGCTGATTCAGAAGATCATCAGTCAGCCATAGCAACGGAGAGAGCAACCATCCCTGGAGAGGAGACATCTTATACAAGCCCTGACAGTTACCGATATATTTCCTAATGTGGCTGTAATTTTTCGGTTCTGTAGCATGTTGATGATCCACGTCAAAATGCGCGTGTTCAGATTTTTCTTAGTGTCCATTTCAGCAATAGTTTGAAAATGGGCATTATCATAGGCCCCTTGTATTTCATAAATGTGCATGCAAGTGTCTCCTTGCATTTTAGTGTATTATCAACTCTTTCACCACTTAATGCCGTTTCAGTTGATTTTCCGGTTTGGTATGCATGTTGGCATGAGTTGAGAGGGTTTTGCTTAAGTTATACATGCCGAATGTATAGTCCAGCACCTTTTTCATCGTTTTCAGAAGTAATTATGTAAGACTTTTTTCATGCCCTGGGTATGAATACTACTCCAGCTTCTCTTCATATCTGAGGAATGTACGCAAAACTAAACATGGCTATAAACAGACAATCGAGGTATTGGAGAATGGCAGTTAAACCGTTTTGCAGGAAGATCCTAAATATTCCGTCGCTTGCTAGGGATTTGAACGGTCCCTTCAATCTATTTTTTTTATCAGAATACCTGTTTGTTAAGTTCTAATTAACTTAAATTATATACGAAGGGTCGGAAAAAGAACTGGCCGATATTCCACACTTGTCGTTACAATCTTGGGTACGACCTACACCCTGAGAAGTTTCATCGCTGGGCTTATATATTATACAAAGAAACGTTGACCAATCACAACCAATTTATGAGCGGATGTCTTTAGCAGGATATATACCAATCGTTTTCTCATTCAGATCATTTAGTTGGTAGAAGCGACTTTAAGTAAGTAAACGTCCCAACTAGAATGATTTTCATCCACATATGAGCGGATTTCGGCTAATATCGTACGATTAACTCGCTTTGAAACATTTGCTTGAGGCTTAATATAGTAGCTTTTTGTTTCATACAATACTTATTCGGGAGGTTTCTAAACAAATGATTTCTGAATTGCTTGCCATTGTCTGTTACAATAACTTCGGGGCCAAAATCAAATCTGGAACACTTCTTTCTCAATAAAATCGCACACTACAGCAACAGATGCTTCCTATATTGCCTTTATTGGAACAAACCGAATAAAATGATCCAAAACAATCAGAATGTAGGAGTTACCAAATCGTGAACGTGAGTAAGGACCAAGAAAGTCCACATACAACCATATCAAATTTCAAATCAATTTCAGAATATTATCTTATAGGTGAACGGATTTGATAATTGACTCCTTTCATCTTCTTACAGGTACTACAATTTTTTATAAAGTCTTTAAAAACCCTAAAACGAGGCTAATAATAATATCGTTTCAGACGTTCGAGGATTTTTTTTAATACCCATATAACTACTTGAGGCTGAACAATGCGCTTGAACCAATAGCTCAGAAGCTAAACTAGCTGGAATATATAGCTTCTATTGGGGAATATCAATATTAGTGTATCGCTTTCCATACTTAGGACAAATGAATAATAGATCATTTTCCACTCGAAGATTTGTATCCGCATCTGAGTGTTGCTGAACGTACTGGATCTTTGAAACGTAGTCTTCATTCCTAAAAGAAGCCAAATTCATGTCAAGATGGAGTGGAACATCATCAGGCGTTTCTTAGGAATGTAGTAATTTCAGTTCTTGACAGTAAGCTATCGACAACGCGTCGGGTACCAACGTTTAAGGATTCTATCCGGTGGAGAATTTTACATTCAAAACCATGAAGATTCAATGACCATCTGGCCAGTCGTCCCAGATAAGTCTATTCCATCAACCATTGTAAACTTGCGTGGTTCGAAATGATTGAGAACTCAAATCTCTCAATATAATGCCTAAAATGTTTAATGCTAAAAACAGCTGCATAGCATTCGATTTTCCGAGCTCATGCATATGTAGAACCCGTAAAGTGGGCTTATAATATTGTTTTTAGCGTCTCACTGCAGGTGGTAGTGTAGTTACCATCCAGCCTGCAAATTGAACCCAAAGGATTTGTGTGGTCAGACCCAAGCAATTTTTGAAGTCGTACTGTACTCGGTAGACTGACAATCGTTCCGCAGAGATCATTCCAACTATTTCCTCTAACCTTTTTCCTCACATTATCTGCAACTGGCCCTGAACTAACATAGCGGCGATATACATAAAGCACAATCAAGGGAGACTGGTACTTCCTCTACCACAAAACATTAGTCCAATCCAGGTTATTAACTATGTTAATTTCCTTTAGTATTTGTGAAGACTCATTAGAATATGGAAATATTGGAAATAAGAACAATCCTAGCCAAATACCGGATAATAGTAAATTTAGGTGTAGTACAACAGTCCGTCGCTCTGTCTTGGATTGGATATCAACACCGTCGAGGAGTACAAATTACGAGGAATCATTGCCTTCAAAGATCAACATAAGACATCGCTCTCCAGGTAGAAGTGAAACGTAAAGGTCCAATAAGCCGTTATATCACCCCAGCTTTGGAGCATAATTTTAATGAACTGACCAAACCCATTGTTAAGAAGAAACTGGAGGCAGGCCAAAGTTGTGCTGATTATGCATTGGTTTTACTATGACTTCGCCTGTACATAAATAAATAACAATGTCGCCACGCATAGCAATTACAGGGAAATATAAGTGAAGTGCATAAGTGCTTTGGTGAAATTGAGGAAAACCTGCACAATTTGGTCATACCGTCAGCCGACAGAGTACTTCTAACTGCTTTCCAAGGAGAGTTCCAAGGAGTACACAGTACTAACTCCAATACAAGAGGATTAAAATTTGAAGATAATTGTCCATCAGGCAATGAGACAACACGTGCAGTAGTGCAAATGCAGAAATGAAGATTTTGGGATTCAGTTTACACACTGAAAAGAATAAGGTGTATTCCACAATATGGGTTCAATAAAATAAATGTTTTAAGCAAACTACTGGGCACAAATGCGGAATCAGAGCGATTAAGCTAATAATATTTAATCCCGTTGACATGACTTGTGAGAAAATGAACACAACAATAATTAATCCAAATCAGTGGAAGAATGCTCTAGATCTTTAAATTATCCTGAGATAAAGCTTATATTAGGAGTGGTGTGGTGCAGTGGAGCACTCGGCAACAAAAATTCATACGAGTTGGTTAAGAAATCTTCAGAGAGGTCCACAGTACCAAAAGTAATTTCAAGAGATCGAGAAAAGAAAATTCGATATGTATGACATAGTGGAAACGTCTCCAGCGTAATTTGTTTTTAAAAGTATATTCAGGCAATTGAAAGAATGCTTTCATTTGAAAGAAAATAACCAACCTTTAAAAAAAATTACATGTCAACATTTTCTGGAAAATAAATTTGGCAGTTTAAGTAGTTATTTGTTTCTTATTGGTAATAGTTTGTATATGTCTATAAAATAGGATGTTTAACGATAAACATTTTACTAAAATATTTTGTTTACCAAATAAAAACTTCCATCAATAATAAATCGTCCAAACAAAACATAAAAAAAAAGCTGACGAATCTTAAAATTTTGATTTTTGTAAAAGTTAAATTCAATAAAAAAAAACCTTCAATAGCCATTTTCAATTCAAATTGATATAATAAATGACAGAAACAATATTCACGATCATTTTCAATTGAGTTGGTTTAAAATCACAAACCAATCATATTGTATCTAAATTTATAAATCTTAAGACTTTTTTTTAAGTATATTTCCAATTAACAGTGAGGTAATCTTTTTAAATGAATCAGATAGTTTTATTATGTAATTATTTGCATATTGCAGAAAATATATTCTTCATTTCTTATTTCGAAAGTGTTTGGATTTGGGTAGTCAAAAATGTTTTTACAAAATACAATAGTAATAAAAAATAAAAGAAAATTTATAACGTAGATTGTGGAGTGCCTCTTCTTGGCTAATGTATCTATTTGGTCACATCAAAATTCAAATATGTTTTTAAACAGTTTGTGTGGATTTTACTAGGCGAATTGATTTTATTGATATCTTCATCAGTATATATTGATTGTCATTAAATACGGAATGCGATATACTGTTGAGCGATAAAGTAAAAAAGTTCTATTAAAACTATAGCGAACGTTAAATTAGTTAAAAACTCATAGAATCACATGAATTGTTAATAATGGTGTATTTAAATTTGGAGGCGACGAGATAAGTTCTTTCCATGTACCACATCTGGTTCAAGCGGAAAATCGACATTGTTACATATATAGCTAAAAATAAATAAAATTTTGTTTCATTTTATATGTAATTATTTATACTAGGAGGGCCCGGCGTGTTTCGCTACGCTTATAAATAAAGTTTTTGCGTAGACATTTTGTTGACGTAGAAGCAATGATTTCAAAAAGTGGTAATGAGAAATGCTAGCATATAATTTTTAATTTTTCTTAAAATAATCAGAACTCTAGCTGATCAGTTCGGATATAGGAAAAATTAGCGATCAAATTAGTTTTCAAGTAAGCTTATTTGATTTCTAACTTATTTGATCGCTAATTTTTCATATATCTGAACTGATCAGCTAGAGTTCTGATTATTTTTCATTCATATATTTAAAAAGAAAAATTAAAAATTATATGCTAGCATTTCTCATTACCACTTTTTGAAATCATTGCTTCTACGTCAACAAAATGTCTACGCAAAAACTTTATTTATAAGCGTAGCGAAGCACGCCGGGCCCTCCTAGTATATAAAAAAGAAAATATAAAAAAATAAATTTTATCATTCATAAAATCAACATTATTACGCATAAAATCTCTTTTATTCCGACGACTCGATCTAACCTTCCATGTACGAAGACATAAGAAGACTAAAATGAAATTCCATCTACCAAAGAATATATAAAAAAGAAAATATAAAAAAATCAAATAAATTTTTAAATTTTAAATTTAATTTCGTTTTTGTATGTATGTAAACTTATTATGCATATATATATAAAAAGTTTTTCGTATATAATAACTTTTTTATTTATGATCCGAAAAATCCCAATCCCAATCCCAGAAATAGGTTACAGTAATATACTGTTACCACTGAAAATTTGAAATCAATCAAAATTCGAATTCCTACTTAAGAAAATGTGATATCAGCTTTTAATTCGACACAGTATAAAAATTGGGAATTCACAATACCCAATACAATTGGGAATTCACAATACACCGTGAACGGTGTTTCGCTTTTTCAATATCAAGCATGATAACGGGATAGTTTCAAACTTTGAAGAAAATTTAATTCTTGACAAGGAACTAAGATTAATAGTAACCAACCAGGCCCTCGCCTCTTTCATTTGATGATTACCACATATTTTATACTTCGTGAGGCGTCTGTCATAGACAAGTTGACAGATTTTTTATCTCCCATTTTCCTCGATTCAGCCGCTTTTTCGCTCGGTAAGCTCCAAAACATGGCAATTACCTGTGGTCTTGTAAATTTGCTACCACAATTTTGTTTTTTATTGATGGGGTGGAAATTTGTGAAGAAAACGTGGGTAAACTTGTAAGACAAAAATTTGTCTGATATTGACGAGTCCGACAATTGACATTTTGGCATGTTTGGGTTGTCGGACACGACAATAACAAATACGAAATACTCGACAATAGCAGACCTCGTTTTCTAACCCAAAATTCTGGTAGTGAATTTACAAGACCATGGCTAATCGCTATTTTTCGGACTTTGATGAGCGAAAAAGCGGATGAATCGAGGAAAATTGCAGATAAAAAAGTTGTCGGTAAACTCGCCAAGGACAGGCGTCTCACGAAGCATAAAATATGTGGTAATCATCAAATGACAGCGGGGAGGGCCTGCTGACTATATGTAGGTTGCGATCCATTTACCCATTCTGGCAAGATAATTTGTCCACAAATATGTTTAAACGATGTGCGCCCAACTATAAAGATAGATTTTGATATTAAAACAAGTCAGACCCAAATTTTATCAAATTCTCTTATGAAAGCTAACTATTAAAGGAATTTCGTTTTGTTCGTTGCCTCGTCAAACCGGCAGTTGATAAGCAATAAGAAATATTGGAAACAGTACTAAAACACTATATATCAAGTCTCAATAAGATTGAAGCCTGGATTAGAAGTGCACTTAATTATGTTTTTACGCAAACTATTTAGACGCGTATTTGATTTTACGAGATTTAAAAAAATTATTTTGTTCCTTTTTACGCACGTATAGCTTGATTTAACGCGATTTCAAAATTAAAAAAAAAACTTTTAACTTAAAAACCTAAAAGTAAACTTTTCCTGGAAAATTGGCCGAAATAATTTTAGATGAGAAATATACTTTAGATTAGGTACGGAGTACATATGAGACCAGTTTTTTCTGTAAGCGAATGGCAATCATAATATACATAGCCATGCTCCAAAATATTGCGAGTGGGTTCAGGGTAAGAAAAGTGAGATTTAGGTAATGAGTATCCTAGACATAGAGTAACTTTTTATTCTATTCTAATGCTTCAAAGAATATTTAAACTTTTGATGGTAAATCGAGCTCTGAAGTTTCCTTAATAAGAAGTGTGAATTCGGACACATTAATTGTTCATTAGGCTACTAAAACCTGGGTGAAAACCGCGGCTATAAATGATTTGTCAATGTTAATATGAGCCACATGATCTAGGATTTAAAGTTCTTTTGATTCTTTGGACAACGCACCAGGTCATCATGGAGCACAAAAATGTTGAATTTTAATTTTTGAAGCAAAGGTTAACTTCGTTGCTAACATTGAGAGTCATTCAAGGTATTATTTTATCTTTTAATACTTATTATATGTAATGCATTATATTTCGGTATATTTTGGATAAATTATTGAAAAATATCCAGATAGGAATCATGGATGCTTCCTGGATTCAAAACCACCTGTATTTCATTTTCCCACTCGTAATACATTAAACTATCAAACATATTTACCTGCTCTGAAAAAAATATTTATTTCTAATCGATAAGAGGTTGTCTGAATTTCGTCGCGAGAACAGATACAGTGAATCGAACCGCGAAATGGATTCAGCAGCTCTAAAGGCACACAACAGTGCATTTGGGAGAATTGTACCGGTTTATATGAAAATTGATAGATCAACCAATTTCAAATACTTCTGTTTTGAAATAAAAAACCATGATACAAGGCCAAAATTTTTCTGTTCGTGAAAATATTTACGTTATATATAGTTATACATCCGTTATATATAGTCAACCTTATTCTGTTGTCCGGACAAATGTTTAACTGTAATTGTCCTGTCCCAATCACCGTAAAATTGTTTGAAATTTTTTTTCGTTGTTTGAATAATAATGCTATGACTTCAGGTTGAGGGTGATATTACTAATTTTTTTTCAGTTAATTATCTATAAGACATTACTATTTACATTGTACATAGAATAGAATATTTCTATTTAGTCCACATCCTAAAAGTCAAGCGTGTAGCGTCATTATTGATTGTGGCCAATCAATTCGAAACTAATATCTGACACACGGTTAATTTATTGCCATATATGGTTCCATTTATAGACAGCATTAGGGGTGTATTAATTTGGGAAGATTTTGTTAGTGATTAAAGCTTAGGTAACTATTGGAATTCACTTGAATTTTGCAATTCGAAATTTCTCATTTTCTACTAGAAAAACTCCTATAGAAAAATGTTTGTGTGTTTCGTGTCGGAATTGAACTCACACTAATCAGACACCATAGTTCAAATCCTGCGGTCTTACACACTCAGCCACAGCGACCATACCTGTTTTAATTTTCATGTTAGATGATTTCTAAATTGAAAGTTCATCATCTCATATTTACTTACTAGGATGTCTCTGATGAGTGTGAGTTCAATCCCGACACGAAACACACAAAAAAATTTCGAAAAAGATTTGAAATGAAAAATTTCAAATTGCAAAATTCAAGTTCATTAGATACTTAAGCTTTATAATCAGTCACAAAATCGTGCCATAAAAATTAATTTATTGTAATGATAATATTATAAGTAAATTTCAATTGGGAATCGCAATCTATCATTTTTCCATAGATGGCTTGTCTTTTTTTACGCGAATTTTTTCTACGCGAGTTAGGAACGTATATAACGCGTAAAAACAGAATTAGGTGTATTTCAAGATTCAAATAAACAGGTGTTTTGGTGATTCCCGCCATTTTGTCTCAGGCGAGTACTCGCCATACCAAAGTTTAAACAAGACAGACATAACAGACATACATTTTTTTTGACTATTTAGATTCAGAATAGTCTTAAATAAAAGAGAAAATAAAATTTGAGGGATGTAAGATTTTTTATTGTTTTTCGACTGATTGCATTAATTCACACAATTTCCAATTGTGGTGCAGTAAAATGATGTAAGCGATTTCTTTAAAATTTCGGTTTTTAATTGTGTTAGGAAGCTGATAGAAATCGCTAAGCAAAATCTATAATTAGATAGATATGGCGGCGGTCACAAATTGACTGCTACATTTAGTTTGTGTTGAAAACTTGTCAATGAATTTATTTAAAAAAAACGTAGACTATTTATTAATTGAAGTCATTATTCCAACAGGGAAGGACAAGTTTTTATTCCACAGTTCTGTTGTCCGGACATGTAGCGAACATGTTTACAACGTGCACAATTGCAGAGCCAGAACCATTTTAAAATTGAACGAATTTGATAAAGTAAAAAATACCCAGAGCATATAATTTTACAATCGTAAGCATTTTCCGAGTATAGCATGTTAGCTGCAAACTCACCAATTCAAAAAAATATGACAAATTAAACAAGAGATGACTTGCGGAATATATCAATGGGAAAATAAATTGAATTAAAAATAGACTTTGTTAAATGATAGATTAAAATAGATTACAAAGTTACAACATAATAATAATGATTCCAAAGTTCACAAGATCTAAAAACTTTAGATTTAATCAAAGAAATTGGTATCAGTCAATCTGAGTTAGTACTAAAAGTGATTGTATCATTTGACCGGTAGAGTTGGTCAGCAAAAGAAGCAAAACTGTCCAGCTGAGATTCTTCAAACAAAAACTTTGTGATGCATTCCAGACCTACGGTTGTAACCGGTTGATTAAAGAATTTTTAGTCGTTCTAACGATGGTGGAGGTATAGTGGCTGAAAAACTAACATTTGAGTAAAAAATGTTGAATAGTATAAATCTAAAAGATCCGTTTTGCTTTGGTGCTTCTTCTCGTATTAAAGGAGACTGCCAAAAATATATAAAAACACTCTAATTATTTTAAGCTGTTGAAATACAACGCAGACTGTGATTATTAACATAACAAAAATGTGTTAACTCTTTTAAAAAAAAAATATTCTATTCACACACTGTTGAAATATATTTATTATGAATCAGTCAAGCGTGTGTGTAGTTCCATTTCGTGGGAAAAATAGAACACTTGTTCTTCCTGTTTCAAAATTTTTTTTAACTTTTTCATAAAATAATTTAAGAGCTATGGATGAATATTCATAAACATTACTATAATTCCCCTTGCAAACATAAATAAACTTTTTATCAGTGTAGTCAGTAGTGATGTATTTTTTATGATTTTCATATTTTCCCCATTTCATCAATGTACATATTCCCCTAATCCATACAAACTTTTTAACAGTGTTTCGAAAATATTTTTTACAAACTCAATCATGTTACATAGACATAAATATGTATTATATTTTGCTAGAAGCAGGATAGGAGAAATTGTTGAATTTAAATTAAATTCACCCTTCGTTTTTATTAAGCTCATTTGTCTGTACGGAGATGAAGTGTATTCTGTATTTTATGAATTTGATTTTGAAAGCATATCGTTGCTTTAGAAAAATCGAAAGAGAAAACATTAAGGGTTGGTTATCTGTTGGACAAAATCGAAAAAATTTATCATAGGCAATCGTGACACCGCGTCTGCATTCCTATGATCTTTGGTGTTTCGACATTTTATATCATATTTAAAAATTCTAAAAAATAATTCCTTATGCTGAATATGCAGATCTGAAAATGTCGTGTAATGCAGATACGAAGTGTATCAACGATTTGTTATCGACTAAGTATGTTAATTAAAGTCTTATCTAGCCAAACTTTTGAACTTCAAAAATTATCACATAAGCTTTCTTATCTATTTAGATGTGTTTTTTGTTGCAAACGTAAACGTCATATATCTAAACGCCATAGAGAGAGAGAGAGAAATGGCTTGTAGAGATTTCTATTTCTATTTAGGTATTTAGTGTAAGAATGTATCGATCCTCAAATTAAATCTCCATTAGAAGATATAAATTGTTTTCAAGATACAGTTTTTTAATTCTTTTTTTGAGTAGTGTGAGGGTACTCATCAATTATTATAATTCGGATAACCGTTATTTTGTAATCGCGACACTAATGTAAGGTGTGGCCCTCTAGTTTGGGTAATCATTTCTTAAAGTTCATTTTCAATCAAATTGAATTGAGTTTGATTCAACTTGATTTTGATGAAATTTATAATTAAATAGCAATTTTAGATAAAGTTTTCTACAAAGTTATACCAATTCGCCCCAACCACATTCAGTTTATTCCCACATTAAGCAACTATTTCTACTTCCGTAGAATTTAATAAATAAATTGTTTTGAAAAATATCTTTCTTTAGCATCTAAACTCAAAATTGATATCAGGATACCAATATCTACTTTAAATCTGAATTCCACAGAGTTAATAATTAAATTAAGCTACGCTTAAATAATATTTGCCCTATTAAATTTAAAAATATTTAAATCTTTAGCACTAATTTTCCTAACTCAATCAAATTAGTATTAATTTTATTATTATTTTTTTGCTTTAGTGCACACTGAAATTAGATCACATCTATAGCAATTTAAACTTATATTAGGATTATGATTATTATTACATTCGTTACTACTATAGTAATGGATATTACTCAAGTGAATATTAAGCAAATGAAAATTATTCAAATGAAATTGAGCTTAGATCAGGACAAATAGAGCATACCTTAGTTGCCAAATTAAATATGAATTCTGATAGGGGCCGGATAGGAATTAGGACTGTTCTTTTCATCCTGATTCGGCTCTGATCCGGCATTTATTACTTGGCATGAACCGGGTCTTGGTCCAGGTCAAGGATCAGGACAAATTGGGCGTGTAATAATAGTGAGATCAGGTATGATTTCCGATAGGAACCAGATGCAAATACCCTATTGGGGCTTATTTTATTAAACTCTGATCCGGTCCGAATCATAATAGGCCCTACCTGAACATAAAAAATGCTAGTCGGGTTTTAGACATTTAACTATTCATTGAACTTGTTTATTGATTTTGCGAATAAGTTTTTAAGTTTTATTTAAACATATTGGATGAAACACGTAATAAATTAAAACCGACAAATTTTTGTTAAAATTTCGGTCTCTTACGAAAAATAAAAAACGAAGCGAAATGAAATTTATTTAGTTCTAAAGACGAATTATGGAAACGTTGAAGCCTATTTAATCCTTAAGAAACCAGCTGTTCTTGCATTGGGGAAAACTACAAGTTGTAGTTTCGGTGATCTTTTCATTTTTTAAATCAAAAACTACACACTAATATGTAGACTATTTCGAAGTCGTGGTTTAGTCCTCTATATTAGAAATGACATTTCCTTCTCTGTTCCTTCAAATCTGGATATCAGTACTGATCCGAGTTTAAATTTTTATGGGTTGAATTTCAAATCGAATCGCCATTTTTCTGTGTTTCATTCATAGGAGCTCGATTCTTTCAATGGACAATATCCAAAAGCAGATTGAATTCCTGTCAGACTTCATAGAAAAATTCTTGATATGTCGCCTAAATTGGAACTTTCGAATCATCCCCATTAATATAGAATAATGGGCGATCCGCCTATTGACTCAATTGATCACTGCCCGGTGAGGGTAGAATTCAAAACAAACCCATCTGAAATAGATACTCCACAGCCACGAACTTTATGGCATTATAGAAATGCAAACGGGCGTGATTTTGACCAATCTCAGCTGGGCTAGTTTTTTTGCAGTTAAAAACGTAGATGCAATTGCGCTGAGAATACCATCCGCCATTCGATCGGGTATAGAATGTTTCATTATATAATCCATTCAAAAACTGAAGACCGCAAACAGCTCATGGTTTAATGAAACCTGCCGGTCAGCAATTGATTCCAAACATATAGAGCTCACGCACAGTTTCAACAAACACCTACCGCTAACAAGCGTGAATTTCTGATAGCGCCGTGGAAATGCTAAACAATGCCAAACGATTAGACAACCTGAAAACCCGTGACAAAATCAGAAAAATTTTAAACGGCAAAAATAACCCAAAACTTTCTGGTCGTTTACTGGCTTGGTACAAAGAAATTTCATGGGAAAAAAGGCCATCACAAGTCCTTCTCTCAAATCACACAACATAATTCATTCCACGTCTAAACAAAAAACTGATTTTTTAGTTTCTCATTTTTAGCCGCCTCACAACTGCCAACTTCAAATCAGGTGCCGCCTTTCCTTTCAATAGGTAAATACTCTATGAAACAGGTCTATTTTCGCACCCGAGTTGTATCAAAGGTTCTTAAAGAGTTAAATGTAAACTAGTTTGCGGGCCCAGTAGACTATTCCACCTTTCTATGACAACTTGCACCTTTCCGTCATCTTGGAAAACCACCATTGTCCACCCAATCCCGAAAAAAAGGAAATAAAACCGATCCTTCCAACTATATGTCGATTGCTATTGTCTCCATACCTTCCAAAGTAATGGAGTCAATAACAAATTTTCATCTAGTGAACAATTTGGAGAATTGCATATTTCTATCGGATCGCCAATATAGATTTCGAAGAGGAAGATCTGTTAGTGATCTAATGGTGTATTTGACTGACTTATGAAACCGTAATATTGTTAATAAAGGTAAAACGTAAATAGTCGCATTATATATCTCTAACTAAAGCCTTTGACCGTGTTTGGCATAAGTCACTGCTTGTTAAACTAACGGCATTGGGCATCCCTAGCTCCTTAGTCTACTGGATTAAGATCCTTCTAAAGAACCGCAAAATTCATGTAGTTGACGATGGTGCAACTTCTAACGCCCATTCTTGACGCTGGTGTTCCCCAAGGATTCGTTCTTTTTTCCCACCCTATTCTTGATTTTCATAAACGATCTTTTACTACCCACTCTTAATCCAGTCCATTCGTAAGCGAATTATAGTACTTTATCCTCTGGATATAATTTTAACAACTCTGTCCCCCTCAACTCAACCACAGTCGCTTCAATTCAAACGAGATGAAATGATGTATTTTTTGTCATAGGACTATCCTTAAATGGGGGAAAGCTAACCGGGTAGAATTCAATACATCTAAATTTCCAACGTGTCCTTACAGACAAAAACGCGACGGACCAGACTTTTCCGGACCGGAGGGTTACCGGACCGCAGGGTTACCCAATTAACAACTCTCTATCGGCTCACATACTCGGTCTAGAAATAGATTTCAAACTTTCTTGGGAGAGCATATTTACTTAATAGCCTAAAATGCTAAATTTTTAGGTTATTTAAATTTTAAGAAGCAAATTCTACTTTGCTTCTTCTGAATTGCTGATTATATATAAAGCTTTTACAATATAATACCCCATATGGAATAGAATTCCCATGTATGGGCGGGGGCAGCTAAAACTCATTTAGTCGCATTCTATAGAATTCAACTCCGGGCATGCAAGTTAATTGATGATGCTAATTTAACAAACTCTTTAGATACCTTCGATCATAGACGTAATATCGGAATCCTCTGTGTATTTTACAAATAGTACTATGGTAAATGTTCAGTTGAGATAAAAGCTCTTAATGGCTAAACGACCCCAGTGTTTCTCGCACTACTCGTCTAGCAACAAACTCGCATGAGCACTAGCTTTGGCCAAACTGAGCAATATATCTCGTGTTTTTCCCCACGAACGGCCTCTTTATGGAATTTTCTAGAGTCCATTGTTTTTTTGCTTAGCTACAACCTACAAAAATTTAAGCTTAACATAAAGCTAACTCTCTCACATTAAAAGTCCTACCACCGTCCCTTAAACATTTCTTTCGTGTTTAATGAATTTAAACTTTTTGCTTGAGAATAAACTATCACAATTCACATTAAACATTTATTGGCTAAAATACTATTAAATTTTCTGGTTTCATTTAACGAAATCATCATTTAATAAAATAATACTTTAGTAATATTAAATTGGTGAATTTTTATTTATTTGCATCTAAAATTATGTGCGAGAGAAAGTTTTTAGTGAAGGAAATGAAAACAAGCACAAAAAACAAACGGGCACTTTGAATAATTAATTAAAAAATTATTATATTTTTTTAATATTTTTTGTTTGCCTTGTTTCATGTTCGTTTACCGATATTTAAATATATTTTCTCATAATATTAAGAAAATTATGGAAAAATAATATTATTTTCTACACATAAATCAAAAATTAAAATTTTTTATCTTTTAAATTGTATCATTAAAAAACTGAAAAACGCATCATTTAATCCCACGAATGCAATCACACACATACATTTCGATTAACAACTTAAATATACAACCGTTATACATGAAAATGTTGATCCCCGTTTGGATGAATCATTGAATAATTTAAGAGTGTAATTATAACAAAATTGTATTGAATGACGAAAATAAAATAATTTTATGACTAGGATATTTTTTAAAATAAATTTGCCAAAAATAGTTATATCAATGATGATAAACTAAGACGATATGATTTGTACAATTTGTTGGGTGGTAAACCATTTCGATTCATTGATAAGAATTGGTGTTTTCGACATGCTAACATGATTCTAGTTTGAAAATTAACTACTAACTTCAAATAAGAAATTTATATTGATCTGGATCCGTTTGAAATTATATAAAACAGTAGTGTAGTCCGTTAGAAATGGAATGCCAGTCAGATCGGCCATTGCAAGCAGTAGACATTAGACATGCATCTCTACGAGATTTGTTCTGACTTTCGATATCTGTTATGGTTTTGGCTATTTACTCCAAAACGGAAACTTGAGATCATAATTGGAATGGAGTCGGTTTCATCAGATATGTATTTTTGTTGAATGTGGAAAATGATTCGTCAGGCTAATTTGGCAATTGTTATATTTTGCGCAATCCATTGAATATGAAAAACGATTTCGAGTCGCCGGAGCCCTGTGCAGATGAAATTTAATTTTTTTTGTGATCTTAAAAGTTTTTTCTACCAATTTGATTGGATTGTTGATGTTGGATTGGATTGTTGTTTGGATTGTTGATTTTATTTCACCAATCTTTTGTTGCATGATTCTTTATCTTTATATTGTAAAGATTTAATATTAAACTATTTTGTCGCCATTTGTTGTATTTATGAGTCGGGAGGACTTGAATGAATTATCATAACACCATAATATTTATTTGTAATATATTTGAAATATTTATGACAACAGACCACCATTGCACCAAATTTGCAAATATGTAGTTTCATGAAAATGTTCACAAATCACAACATACCTTTTCGGTATTAAAATTAATTACCAAAATTATTAATTATTAAATTAAGAATGCACATATTAACATAAATTTGTCAGCATAATCAAGCTTTTCAGAAGCATTTAATTCCAAAAACGTAAAAGTGGTGCGATTTTTTATCAAATTTTAAATGCATCTACCTTTGTATGTGTTAGGCGCTAGTTATTACTTATTTTATTACTTTATTACTTTAATTAAACTTTTATTGTATAGAATCTTAACAAACATTTTATCTAGTTAAACAATCAAAAAGATAAGTTGATTTAATTGCCAATACTTGTCAGATTTATTTTCTTTTGTTATACGAAGTAAGACATGTTTGGCGTTAATTATAATAAATTGTAAATTACGTATTTCAAGATAGCATCCTAACCGAAAATCTATCTATATTTTTGTTCCGTTGGCAGTATATGTAGCCTACTTATACCCATAACAGACGCATAATTTAGTTTGTTTGCTTATGATAATATAGCACGTAGTCAAGTTAACGGAAAATAAAATTCCAATGGAACTTAAAAATCCCATCTTAAGACATCTTGCTCGGTCGAATAATTTTAAGTTCCTTTCACTTGTTACCTTTCAAGACATTTTTTTGTGCCGTATGCTTCCCGAGCAGAAATTAGTTAGGGAAAACCTGAATACAGTCAGGGCGTGATCAGGGCCTGGTCAGTCCTACAAGGGCAATCCCTATTAGGGCAATCTGATGAGGGCCTGTTCAGGGCCTGATTTAGAATACCCTTTAAGGGTTAACCTTATTTGAATATATCCGGCACTGATCAGGTTTTTCGTATTTGACCCCTAGCTGAAATTTCAATTGGTTAAAATTCACTAGAGTATTATCCATTTTAGAAATATATAGTTAAAATCGTTTCATGTATATTTTAGTTATCGCATCTCGGCTGAAAGACTATAATAATAGTGATTAAGGTGGTATGTATGTTTTAATTTTTTTCATTGTATTTTTTTTATTTTAATTTGATTAATTTATGTATATAATATAAAAATATATATCAGGGTCTGGTCCGGATATCCCAGTCAGGGCCTGATCCGATTATCCCAATCAGGGTCTGATCCGGTAATCCCAATCAGAACCTGATAGGGCAAAAGCGTTACACTCATGATCAGGGCCCAATCAGGCAGCCCTACCAATGCCTGATCCGGGTTAGGGCAAACCTGATCAGGGCCTTACTTAAGCCCTGACAAATTTCTGCTCGGGTTGTTTTTTTATAGGCTGTTCACAGTTTTTTTGTTTTTTGTTTTTTTTTTACGTAGGCTGTCCACAAGTGTGCCTAAATTGTTAATGTGTAAAAAACTTCAAAGAACACTAAAACAACCCATACATAGGGAAACGAAAGTTATACGAGAAGTTAGAAAACCCCTATTTTCGAATAAAATCGAACAAAATCCGAACGATAGAAAATAAATTAATTCTTAAGTCACTAATCTAAATTTGTAGAAATTCCAGCTCTTGTATTTTGTTACGAAAATTTCAAACACATTCAAACACATTAAGCAATATCCACATCAAACAGAAATCGATGGATATTTAAACATGGACCGACCTGCAAAATGAACCGACCTGCAAAATGAACCGACTGCATGGCAGGTAAATAAAAAAACAGAGTTAACAGCAAATGTATCCGCGATATTACAGTAAACATTGTTGATAAAAATGACAATGAGACTGAAGTTGTCTTACATTAAATCAAAACATTAATCTAATCAAATTATAATCATTAATCTAAGTTCAACATTCAATAACCTCATCAATCGTTTATTAGTCGTAGTTTAGTTCAGTATCCTTCAACTCGTTATTAAAACCAAAAACCTCAAATCGGAATTCATAAATAATCTAAAATATTAAGTACAATTGTGCTAATAACCGTCTTTGTCTTTCATTGACTTTGGATTTTTAATTTTAATAGCAAATATAATCTTGTAAATGAGGTTTTGTTAAAAACATTTTAATCTTATTTTAAGTCTATTTAAACTTTGTCACACACAATAATAATGCAAATTACTGTAGATACAATATTTAAAAAAAAAACATTTAATTCAAGAATCAAGAACCAAGAACTCAGTTCAGCACAATTGGAACAAGAACTTAAACGAAATTCATGTTTCGGAAATTGTTCGTTTGTATTTAAAAATCACCAAATTAATTTTCAGTGTCACACTAATTAATCATAATTCATAATAAAGCCTTGGCTATAATCCAAAAACATTAGAAACAACATTCTTTTTATATTATAGATCAAATATTATATACGAAACATTTATGCATTGTTGACGGTTGACGAAATCGAAATCAATAAAACATTTTGTGAGAAGGAGAGAAAATTGGATTGAATAAATAAATCGTGAGGAAATTGCTTAAAATGATGGTGATTGTGTTACTCGTACAATGATGTGTAAAATAAGCTATAAATGAAAAAATAATTCTGACAAAACAGTGGTTGCTGGATATTAAATGGATCGATATGCTACTAACATTTTTCAAGGTAAATACTCCATACACTTGATTGAGAACTTGATTTTTTATTTCAAATCAAAGCTTTCAAAAATTTTAAGTTATACTCGTACATATAAATATTCTTTCTAAAAAATTTATAAAATGCACATTGGTTCTTTTACCATTTAATTTTAATTGGTTTCGAACTTTGTAAATTTTTTAGCAAATAGTACAAGTCCATATTAATTGCAAAATATGAATTATTGCTTTAAGTTTTATTTACATTTGCATAAATTCAAATGTAAATTTTAGTATCGTACTACTTTAGATAATCAAGATAACTCACGTAAGAACAATATTATGATGTAATAATATAACATCAACTATATATGTACTTATTTTTATATTATACCATTATAAAATATATATATATATATATATATATATATATATATATATATATATATATATATATATATATATATATATATATATATATATATATATATGTATATATATATATATATATATATATATATATATATATGTATATATATATATATATATATATATATATATATATATATATATATATATATAAATATATATAAATATATATATATATATATATATATATATATATATATTAGACTGGTCGTTAAAAACTAAATTTTCCGAGACGCCCCCTAGAAAAATTCTTTGTGGTCAAAAAACCACAACGGCACTAATTTTTTTTTTTTTAAGTCAAAAGAACACGTGCCGCAAAATCATCGAAGTTTATTTTTTGATAAAATTGTTAATATCTCATAAAATATGCAGATGTCAAAAAAAATTACATATTCTTTTTTGTAGGAAATTTAATTCTCTACAAAAAAGGTCCAAGTCATTTTTTTCCTAAAACCTATATTTCTGATGATATTTTGAAATAAAACTTGAAATTCTTCAAAACTCGTAAAACCAAATGATGAAAATTTCGACGAAAAAGTACTAATTTCAATTTTTTTTGTCACGATTATTTTTTTATACATTTCATTCAATAGCATAAGAAAAAAATTAGGACATTTCCATCATCTTTATTTTTTATGTTTTTTAAAAATTACGAAAACTTACAAGTTCATTTTCAAAATATCTTGAGAACTATACGTTTTCGGGAAAAAATGACATGCACCTTTTTTGTAGAGAATTAAATTTCCTACAAAAATGATTATGTGATTTTTTTTGGCATCTGCATATTTTATGAGATATTTGAAAAAATCTACGAATTTTTCAAAAATTCAACTTCGACGATTTTGCGGCACGTGTTCTTTTGATTTAAAAAAAAAAAAAATAATGCCGTTGTAGTTTTTTGACCACAAAGAATTTTTCTAGGGGGCGTCTCGGAAAATTTAGTTTTTAACGACCAGTCTAATATATATATATATATATATATATATATATATATATATATATATATATATATATATATATATATATATATATATATATATATAAATAAATATATAAATATATAAATATATATATAGATATATATATATATATATATATATATATATATATATATATATATATATATATATATATATATATATATATATATATATATATATATATATATATATATATATATATATATATATATATATATATATATATATATATATATATATATATATATATATATATATATATATATATATATATATATATATACATATATATATATATATATTTATTTACATTTATGTATGTTTACATTTACGTATATTTACATTTATGTATATTTACATTTATATATATTTACATTTATATACATTTATATACATTTATATATTATACATATACACATATATATATCTATATATTATACATATACACATATATATATTTATATATTATACATATACACATATATATATTTATGATTCAACTTTAAGATAAAAATATAAGACGTCATTTTTTTAAGCATTCAACCTACAATGTGATACTGTTTATAATATGGACATATTTGAGTGTTTGCAAAATATTTTTTTGTATCAAAGTAATTAAAATTTATTTTATATGTGTTTGTGATTTTGCAATATTTTTATGAACCAAAATGAGATTTGTTATTCATTATTTTGTATATTTGATATTTCTTCTTTATCTCATAGTCGTGGATGTTGAACAAAATTTGCTCAACAATTTTGTATACATGTGACATTTTTATTATTATTTATATTGCAGTTCAAGTTAGAACCAGTATTATTGAACAGACTAATATCAAAGTTAATTTGCATAGAAGTAAAGTAGATGTCTAACTAAATGCAAATTGTATAAACAAATGTTGATTGTTTACTTATGTTTAGAATAATCACGTTGATTAATAAAGTAAACTTAAGATATAGCAAAACTATGTAGTTTAAAACATATAATTTTTTTACGATTAATCTATTATACTAAAAAGAGAAAGATTTTGTGGGATTTCAAAGTTAATTCGTACGAAAAAAGGTATTTTTTTGTGAATTTTTTGTGACGACACAGTTTAAATCTCTCTATTAAAACCAATATTACATTACGGTATGACATTTGAAGAATATTGTAAAAAATTTTCAGGAAGAAATATTAAAAAACACGGCAATGGCAGCAATTATTCGGACATGTCTTGGAAAAAAGTAGAATTGCGGTGCCCCTCATAACTTGGTGCTGGATCATCCAAAATCAAAAAATCAAAGTTCATTCGTTAGATAATAGTTTTCCCCCAGGTAACGCAGGGAGGGTTTTTTGAAATTTTAGTTTTTCACTTTTTTGGAACACTTTGAAGGGAAAAATGCGATTTTTTGCGAAAAAAAATCGGTTAATTTGTTATTGTAAAATAAAAATTATTAACAAAATTTGCAAAAACTCTCCAGCGTTACCTCGTAAATTATGTACAGAAATAGTGTTCAGAATTTCAAAAGGATCGGTGCAGTAGTTTTGAAGTTATGAGGGTCACCGACTTTGAAAACGTGAATTGTGGGGAAAACGCTTTAAAGTTTTGAACAATAAAAAATCTGGTATAAAACGTTCATAAGCAAATTTAAAAATACTCGTAACTTCGTCAATTTTGCTCCAATCGACTTGAAATTTTGACATAATATTCTTAAAAAATTATGCATTCAATCAAAAAATTAAAAAAAAAAAATTTAATACCTACCCCCCCTTAATTAATCTTTTTGAAATCAAAACCAAGCAATAAATTTTTTTTTGAAAAATACAAAGTATTGTAAAAACATTAAACCGACCACTTTTAAATTTCAAAACTTTAAGTTATTCTAATTCAGGTCCGAAACAGGCACACTTCAGAAGCCCTGATCATGCTCTGACTGAATTGTGGCTTTCCCTAAATGTTCCTGTTAGGGTCTGAATTGAGTGCTTGACATCACTTTTTAATTCGGTACTACTTATATTGACAGTATTTACCCCGGAATACATATTATGTGTTGAGTGGCCTAGTGGTTAGCACGCTGGCCTAAGAACTCGGAGGACCCGGGTTCGATTCGCATCTAGGTCAAAGTGTTATTAAGCAAAACATAAACAACGATCAACACACCGGTTTTCCAATTAACCAAAAGTCAACTTATATAGTTGATAAATGGGAAAAACTATGGGTTGATGACCCATATAAAACTACTCGATTAAATTGAGTCCTTTAAGTGAAACCCAACGATAAATTTAAGTGAATTAATGAAACTAGGAATCGCCCAGTGGCCGAAATTCGGCCATTGTAAATAGACCTCCTAATTAAATAGCTACAACACATTATTTCAGAGTTTAATTATTTAATAGAGATTGATTTTGAATTGTGAAACAAATACCTTGAAAAAAAAACAAAATAACCGAACAAAAAACTCAAAAAACAAAATTATCACATTTTTTGCCATTTTTTCTGAAAAAATCGTCGGAATTCAAAAAACAGTATTTTTCGACACATCTACTACTCAAGACCTTTCCTACAGTATACATATTGCCACACTTTTGATGGAGCAAATATTTTAAAATTGTACCGCAAAAATTATGCTTGCGTATTTATATATAGATTAATATACCTTCCCACACCCTACTCTTGTTGGCAGTCTACGTTCCTATATGGAACATATGCACCATAAATATAAAAAAAATTTGCGAAACTGGTGCATATGCTAACTTCACCACAGCGCTGGAAACAAAAGGTTTTGGATATATAGTGATAATATCCATAAAATAAAGTGGATATATAGTGCTACTATCTATAAAATACTTTAATTAATGGCTACCCAATGTTATAGATTTCGCGTAGTTCTAATTATATAAACATTAAAGAAAGCTGTAGCATCCCTACAAACAAACGAATAATAATTTAAGAACTAAGGATGACGTAAGTCGAAATCGATATTCTATAAAATAAAAAATAAAATTCAAATTGTTACTATAATGAAGATTATATTATTATTAATAAAATAAAAAATTAAAAATAAACAGTAAAAAGTATATTTTTAAATATTGCATTTTAATTCAAAAGTGACAAAAGCAGAAACAGTGAATAATATGGAAAACCATAATAACACATATATTAATTTAACAAGCATAAATTCTGTTGTACGAGAAAAAGTATAAAAAACGAAAGTGAAAAACCGGAAGTTGGGATGCGAGTCTGTTATGCCCAAAATACATGTGCAGAAAGTCTGCACGCAGTGCTGCATGCATATCTGCATCTAAAATAGATGTGCAGAATTTTTATATATTTGACGTGCAGAATTTTCGTAACAATGACAGTTCGTGTTCTTACGTATTATGAAAGTTATAAGTGAAAGTTGTCGCAATTTAAAGAAAACTGTCTTTTTAATTAAAAGATAGAAGGCTGCTTCTGTGCAACGAAATCAGAATTAGAGATATCTTGCAGAATTTTTCTGCATGCAGAATTTACATGTAATTGCTCTCATATAACAACACATGTTCTAATTTCGCTGCATGCAGAATTCTGCACATGTATTTGGACCATTATGAATCGCACTAAAGGCTTATGTACCAAGTGTCATCCAATTCGACTATCAGGTGCAGAGTTTATTCAGCTTTCAAAAAACAGATGCTCGAGGAACCCTCACCACTTTGTTCAAAATCGCTCAAAAAATAATCAGCTTCTTGACGTATGGCCGTATATTTGTATCTTTTTTAAAGTGTCATCAAAATTCATTCACGAACGAATATTGTATGCTCCCAACAAACATAAAAATCATGGTGGAAAAACCACCTGTTATATGGCGGGCCCCCAAACCTTTATCCAATGTATTCCAAAAGATGATAAAATCTTTCTCATGTTGCTTGAAAGCTTTTTCCAACGTTTCTTGAAAATTGAACGGCAATTGTAGGCTAGAGTAGGGATAATCACCTGAAAAAATTTTTTTTTACCGGAAGTGACAAACCGGAAGTTGGTATGCAGAAATATTGGAAACAGTACTAAAACCTTATATAACAAGTTTCCATAAGATCATATTACGGGATTAGAAGTTATTTTAGATTTAAACTTAGAGGTGTTCGGGAGACCCCCTGCCATTTTGTCCAAATTTAAAATGAATCCAGATCTTCCATTTTTAAGTAAACCTGGATCATTTGCCAAAGTCTCATCAAGATCCTATGCAGGAATGTCACCCACGACACACAGACTTACACCAAAATTTTTATTGGCTATTTAGATAGAGAATGGTCCACAAAACAAAAGAAAAAACAAAATTTGGGGTATGTAAGATCTTTTTTCTCGATAGATTGCATTAATTCACACAATTTAAAATTGTGGTGAAGTGAAAAAGTAAAAGAATGTCCAGACGTAATTCTGAGGTCGATGTTTCACCTTAACTTTCAACTGCCGTGATCAAATCCACCTTCCTAACCACTAGACTTTACAACACGCGTGTGACTTCATCTGTAGTTACAACAAACAAAGTGGAAAAATTGGGGCTCCAGATGTAATATTTTCACAGGGCAGCACCGAATAAATAAAACACCGGTAAAAAAACAAGACATTGCTCAAATATGTCTGCTGGATTATTTTTGGTGTCCAAAACACCACCTACTGGCAGAAAACTCAGAGTCTAACGGCACATATGGGATGGCATAGTGGTAGATGTACCGACCATTACCAACTATCCAATCGCATACCCGTCGTGATGTCAGTTTCTGATAAAACATAGTGGTTTTCTGCCGCTAAGATTCTCTAAAGAGTAAAGACTAAATGAAGGGAATAGTTTAAATTTATGTACGTTATTTTATATTCCCAAAATTACAAAAAATGCCTACCGGTGACTACGCGAAAACTTTGGTTTCGTTCAGCAGTGTTAGCTTCAGAATAACTACATACTTCTGCTTGTTAAAACCTTATTTAGATAATGGTGACCATGCAAAATTAACAAGGTTAGAGTTTGGGACATTCCTGTACCACTTCCTCTTAAACCTTCCTCGCTACCCTAGTTTCCAGTTTTTCAATAGCTTCAAGTTGGGTGCCCAACATGTGACTCAACCCATAACCCTGAGATTAAGGAGTCTCATGCTCTGCCGACTGAACCAGCCGGACACTAGCCAAACACTTAAGGGGAAGCGTTCCATGATATTCTTAGGTATTAGAAATTCCCATTATGGATCGCCAAACCTGCTCTCCATAATTTGTCATTATTTCATCGCTTAAGATACAATTTTATGTGACCGATTAGAAAATATATCCCTTCGAAAATCACATTCGCATTATTTGGTTTTTCCAAACGTTTAAAGAAAATATTTGTTGTTAAAAAAAAAATGGAGAGGGTGCACTGATTAAGACAGATGTTACATGTTCTTTACAAAATCTGTTTAACACACGAAAAAAGCGATAATTACAAAAATAATTTGTATGACACACTAATCAACATTTATTTGCGACCACTGACCTAGTATGCAATAAAACGCTATACAATAAAACATACAACTATAATTGAAAAAAAAGAGCGGTTAAGTACAAGCATACCCTGCTCACCGGGAGTGCTGTTAACATTCTACTCTCCTTATTCATAATATAACACTATCATAATTAAGTTTGTTTGTAGTAATTGCTTTATGGCTCTAACGAATGATAATAGTGAGAACTGTATAAAGTACGTTTTCGATAACATTTTACATGAGCGGGTTAAAAAGTTAGTTAAGCTCTGCCGACATCTATAGCTATAAAATCATCTACACCAAATTGGAATTATTGCCCATGATTTTATACATCATATAAGGGATTCTTTTTTGTTGATTTGTTATTTTTATTTATTAATTTTTGATCTACGGGTGTGGTGCTTTGCGTATTTCATGAATTACCGTAGTCTTTGCTTTTGACATATTAGTTAACGTGATATATCACATACCACTGGCAATAACATAAATATCAATTGTCAAGCTGGTAACATCGGGGTGCTGACGGATTAACTCTATTCAGTCAATAATAGCTCAACAATAGTCAATAGTAGCTAACCCTCAATCTTAAATATGGAATATTTTTTAATGATGGCACGCTATTGCTTGCTCGAAGAAACGAGCATTCACATAACTTTATATGTGAACTTTAATCACTGAGGAAAACAATGCGTCACATGATCAAGGAATATACCACTAGCTGGATTATTGCAAACCCAAATGTTCCCGCAAATGTTTTGAATTTTTTTTTGTTTCACCATTCTATCATAAAATATTGACCTATGTCATATTTTGTATGTGGTAGAATTTGTTGTTTGGTTACCCATTCTTTAGAAACAACAAAAAAAATGCGTTCATCAACACGTCAGAACGCATGTTGTTGTGGGAGTGTGGGACCTACGTCTTAGACGTTTTTATTTGTTTTTATGACACATTTAAATTCCAACTACACAGCCCATTTAAATAAAAAAAACAATCTATAAACTGGTAAACACCGGGCAACAAATTTCAGTGATTTATTTTTTTAAGCGACCATATAGCCATAGCCTGTCATGTAGACTGGTAAGTTCTTTATGTCATCCTCTATTCCAGAGCTGAATAAATTTTTGATACAAATCTATAGCCTTGGTCTGCTTTTTAAAAATCTTCTATCCGTACATAGTTTGATTTCGAAACCCTAAGAGAGCCAAACATGGAACAACTACGTGAGAAACTATTTCGTCCTCTTCAAGACAAAAACAAATTTTTATCCTCCTCCCAGACCTAGCATGTGTTTTTTTCACATGATAATATCTGTCAGTAGTCTCATAATCCGGTCGTATGGTGACTGGTGAGTGAGTGATCTGCAACAAACTGAAATATCTTTATTTCTCCTGTGAGCTGTGTTGGTAGTTGTTGCATCGAAAGAACTATTCGACTGATGATCTTAATCAGCTTTAATATACTAATTGCTGGTTCAGTTCATGATATGATATTTTTAAGCCCGATATAATCAAAGAAGGGGCCGGACTAGTACTTGTTGCATATAAACAAAATTTTCATTTGATTGCAAAGTAAAGTTCGAAGTTAGTTTATTGCTTCATAATAAAAGAAAATACGATTAATTAAAAATTGTAATAAATCCACCCGGGTGCAAAAGTTTTGATTAGCTTTTACTACTTTTAGTCCCTTAAAACACAGTAACAAATTTTAAAAAGGTGACTAATCGCTAAAGCTTCAGTTACATATTCACTAAATATGAAAACAAACTAAAAAACAAAACCATATATTTCGTAGGAATGTCATCAAAAATGGTTTATTTTGTTACCTCTCCTCGTTTAACTTTTTCAATGTACAGAACCTTAAAAACAAAAGTAAGATTTTTGCGGTCAAGGAGATAATAATTATTTACTTATACACATTTATATATATAAATGTCAGTGAATTCAGTAAAAGTTTTTAGTTTTACCATGATTTTCACTTAACTTGAAGCATGCATGGGACTTGAATGTTAACTACCATGCAAAATCGTAGGAGGTGGATTGCGAAAAATCATATGCCTGCATTATAAAGGCAGTTCTTAAATAACCAAAAAACCTCTTTCTATAAACACTATTCAGTTTTTAGTAAAACCAATGTTTATTTATTTGACTGATGAGGTGCTCAGCAATTTATTCAGGTATCTCCTGTTATGATCCGGGCCGGATCAGGCTATAATAAGGTAAATCTTAATAGGGTATTTGCATCCGGCCCCTACCAGAAATCATACCTGATTTCACTACCAGGACGTGCCGTATTTGTCCTGATCCGGCCCGGATTTCGAAGACCTAACTCATCCCTAATAGTCAATGCCGGAACAGAATCATATCTGATTTTCCAATTAAGGTATGCCCTATTTGTCCTGATCCGAGCCCTATTTCATTTGAATAAATTTCATTTGGTTAAAATTCACTAGAGTATTATCCATTTTATATATACATAGTTTGAGAAATTTCACATATATTTTAGTTATTGCTTCTCTGCGTTATGATTACAAATAGGTAGGTATAAAGTTAGAACATTGTTATAAAATTTTTTTTTATAATGTATGTAGTCGTAAATTTTCTAATGTATGTAGTAGTAAATTCCTTATTTTAAATGATCTGGTCCGTTCTAGTATGGTTGCCTGATCCGGTTTAGATAGTTACATTACTGATCAGGACCTGTTCAGTGTGCGTGATATGGTCCCTATCAGTAGTAGGGAAAGTCGTATCCGGTTCAGATCTGAGCCCTTACGTAATTCTAGTAGAGTAAATCAGTGAGGAGCTACTATAGAACGAGTTGAAACAATAAACTATTCCCACTTCAATGAATGACAACCTGGAAATGAAATAAACCCAACCAAAGAGACAAGAGGGAATAGGCCAAAATGCAACTCCTGAAAACTAATCATCACACGGATACTGCAACAAACAAATCGGATAGTCGGATTAGGTTGAAATTATTCATTTGGATCAAATCAGAATTTAATCGTGAAACCCATTTCGTCTGCGATTGCATCAAGTCAGCATGGCTAATGTTGGACTGTACTATCCATTGGATAAAATACATTGTCGATACGGAATAATGGTATAACTCTATTCCGGATGCATCGACGATTCGCTTAGAAAACACCCCTTAACACTAAAGTTTAAGCAGTCATGACTGAAAATTGAATAACAGAGAAAACGGAAACATTATTTCTAAACGATTATTTATCGCTCTACTTTTGTAACAAATCAAAACGAACATTCAAATCACAAAACTTCATAATAAATTCAAACATTGTTTCAAATTAAATTTTCTCATCCAAATCTTACTACGAAATCTTAATTTTTACAAAAATATCATTAATTAAATATATTTTTAATTAGAAGCACACGCAATTTGTCGGTGAATTTTTATATTTATAAAAATCAACAAATTTTAACAAAGTGATACATTAATAATTACGAAAATATACAAACGAATAAATTTAACTTAGGCAATAATAACTTATCTATCCTTGGCCCAAAAAAAGTGCAATGAAATTGGTTATTAGAATCCAAAATAAGCAAAGTAAACCAACTCAATCTACGATATTGGAAAAACTGCAAAATAGTTGTTTATGTTTGGTTGTTATTTTCTTATATATCGTGTTCAACATACTCACATTATTTATTTTTTATATATCGAATGGAATTATTGATTATGTCAATACTTATATTCGCTTTATTAAATTTTATTAACACAGCATTTACTACTTTAAAGCGAATCCATTATTTTGAAACGACAACGAAATTCTACAGAAAGTCAATGCTTCCATTTGTTTTGTTGTCTGTATGTAAATCTTAATTAATTATATTTTTGTTAATTCAGATTTGTTATTTGTAGGCACGAAATGTTTCTCTATTAGTATTTTTTAAGGTTTTCAATCTTATTATGATATATTTTTAATGTATATCAAGATATGTGAAGTTCACTGTTGGAATTGAGGATGATATTGTTGAAATGTTAAACTCAAACCAACGAAAAATTACTAATAAAATAAATTTAATGCTGACAAAAATCGTTAAAATTTTTGTTGGTTTCGTTAGCAAATTTATAAATTATATAATTAACTCAGGTAGTGAAATTCGTTATGACAATTTTTGTGATTTTGAGCAATAAACTAAAACTTAATATTGCATGCATAGAACACAGGACATCACTTGGACACAAACTCGAATATCTTGAAAACCTACATCTTTAATCCTTTTTTTCTGAGGCATTCTATATAAAAAATGGAGGAACATGTCATGGTTTTTCAAACGCTTTTCTATATTTAGAAGACGTTAAAATCTAGAAATGTAAAATATTTAAAACTTAATAAATATTACATATAATTTTTCTACCACCAAACTGAAATTCTTTCCTACTTATGAAACAGCCTTTAGAAATTTAGTATATGTCGTTTCATTAATTTAATATGATTTAATATGATAAGATCACCGCCGTAGCAGTAACGTAATATATTTATTACGCACCAGTGCGTAATGGAAAAATAAACAATCTAAAACTGTAATTAAAACGGTTGTCAGGGTAAATTTAAATTTCAAAATTCAACATATACAAAACTCTCGCAAAAAAACTTTAAATTTTTGTGCAACTTTAATATATTATTTGAAACGACTTTAATGATTTTTCGAAAAATGTGGTAGCCACTATAAATAATTCCATAGTAACAGTTTCTAAAAAAGGTGTTCACAAAAAAATTCATAACAAATTCATTCACAAACTTCAATGAACCTCGTTCGCTATGATTAAAAAAACTATCTTATCGTACACGATTATTCGTAGATTATTTCTAATTTATTCATTCATTTATTTATAGTTTGATCGTAAGAAAAGTATAGGGTAAAACTCGCACAGAATAATAAAATTTACTCCGTATGCTCGTGTTTGACACCTTCCTACTAGTATAGAATATGCACATCATTCTCTGCTTGTAATACTATATACTAATTCCTTACAACTAACAGTATATAATTTTAATCTTGATTAAATTAAATATTAATTTCCAGTATATAATATTAATAGTAATCGCCCCTTTTATTTTATGATTACCATATTTTCTACTTCGTGAGGCGCCTGTCTTTGACAAGTCCGGACAAGGTTACCCTCGTTTTCTGAGACAAATTGCTAAAAGTGGTAGAACATTTACAAGATCCCGGGCAATCGCCATGTTTCGGAGTTTGCCAAGCGAAAAACCGGTCGAATCGACGGAAATGGCAGGTAAAAAGTTGTCAGACTGGTCAAGGACAGGCGCCTCACGAAGAATATGAGGTAACCATTAAATGATGGAGGTGAAGGCCTACTGACTATAACTTTTGAAAACTATAGAGATAGTTTATGCGATTGCAAATACGTCCGTCCTTGAGTGTGTGTATGTGTGTGTGTGTGTGTGTGTGTGTGTGTGTGTGTGTGTGTGTGTGTGTGTGTGTGTGTGTGTGTGTGTGTGTGTGTGTGTGTGTGTGTGTGTGTGTCTTTCTGTCTGTGGACATGATATATCAGAAATCATTTGACCTATTAACCCAAAATTTGGTTCACAGGTATCTTAAGACAATATATCCCTTAGCATTGACTTTTAGATCCGCAGGTCAATTATGACCCGAAATATGGGATCAAAAGGTCTAAATGCGTATGTTTATATCCTTTTGTGGACACGATATCAGAAACTACGTACCGCATTGACTCCAAATTTAGTACACAGATATCTTATGCCAATATCTCCCAAGACATAGATTACAGTCAATTGCGATCCGAGATATGGGGAGTACACAATTTTTATGTGTGTGTGTCTGTGGACAAAATATCTCAGAAACTACTTGAACTATTGAGTCCAAATTTAACACAGGTATCTTAGGCCAATATATGTTATGGTGTTGATTTTTAGATTCTCAGGTCGATTGTGTCCCGAGATATGAAGAACAAAAAGTGTGTCTCTGTCTGATCTGAAACATATCTCTTTTTTAGTGATATTTTGTTATATTCAATGATAATATTTCTCATAGCTTTCGATAGTTTCATATCTCTGGTTTACATCGTTCTATTTATTAAAAGATTTTATTTAACTTCGCTTGTATTTATGTCTTGGAATTTTGCAATCAATAGGCGTTCCACAGGTATTCCACAGGGCTCAATACTTGGTCCACTGCTTTTTATCATTTTTATAAAAGACGTTCTTGAAATCCTCAAGTGTGAGGCTCTACTTTATGATGATATGAAAATTTTTGTCAGAGTTAAAACACTTGCTGATTGTGTTAAACTTCAGCTGGACCTTAGTAATCTGCAATTGTGGTGTGTTGCCAACAACCTTCATCTGAACGTGGGTAAGTGTTTCTGTTTAAAGATCAAGCCACGACTTTTTCATTGTGGATATACTTACGTATATCCACAACTTACGTATATCTATACTTTGGACTACACCGATGAAAAACAACTTTTATATTATTTATCCAATGAAACTATATTACAATAACATATTGTCACTCAAAGATAATGTGAATGATCTTGGTATTGTGATGGATAGCAAATTTAGCTTTAAACTAAATATACATTACATCGTTAACCGCGCCTATAGATTTCTGGAATTTTTAATGAAAATAGGATCAAATTTTAAAAATAAAGACTCATTTCTCTCCATTTCTTACATAACAAGTATTCACTGCAACCATATGGAATCCACTGTATCAGATTTATAAAGGTAAAGTTGAAAGAGTGCAACGTAAGTTTACCCGGTTTTTAAACTTCAAATTAGTCAACTCAAAAAAATCCTGCTTAGACCGGCTTAAACGTTACAGTATAATGTCTCTGGAAACTCGAAGAATCTTAATAGACGAAGTTGTGCTATTTAAGCTAACAAAATTGTACTTCAAAAATAACCATCTATATATGAAGCTTTAATTTATTTTGGGTTTAATTTCAATTTCAGTAATGTTTTTAACTTTTTTTTTTCAATTTTATTATTTGTTTTAATTTATTAACTTTAGTTTCTTTCATTTTATTAGCTTTATATACTGTATATATACTAATACTAGCATATAATTGGATGATGTATGCGTATGCTGTTTTGTAAATTAAAAAAAAAAAATATTTCACCCAAATCGACTGCAGACATCGGCCTTAAATTTGGCACACACGGCAATGCACGATCACTTACCTAAATGCCACCATTTTTAATCCAATCCCTTTTCAAAATGGTGATTGATCATTTCCACAGCAACTCCCAATGAAAGGGCTTGATCAGCCAAACACAAAATGCTAAGGTGAGTAAGTGCCGAGATCTGAAAGGTGTGGGAGAGTTAAATTTTGGTGGATCGCTTCGATCGTGCCTTGCTCAAATTTTAAACTTTTGCTTGAGAATAAACTATGTCATTAAACACTTATTGAGTAAATTACTATTCTAATTTTATACGATAAATTTCTGCGCTGACCATCATCGTTAAAATAAATTTTAAAAATGCAAATAATAATTTAAAGATTCGATTACTAGATAGTTAGTATGTATGCGCGTATTGACATTATTAGTTGTCAAAGAGTATACAGCAAAAAATTCCTTTAACTAAATTTTTTTTTTCGTTTCAGAACAGATGATTGCAGAAACTTCTAGTAAAACACAGGCTTAATAATATCACGCACAATAATTTTATTCAAAACGACTAAATATATTATCGCTTTGAGCTATATCGCCTTCGGTATAAAACTGTATTAAAATTTTGCAATTAGGTTCGATTTGTATATGACTTTAATCAGTCCATAAATATCTCTCTATTAATTCTGGTTGTTCAGCAATCTGTTGTAGTTTGTGTATGTTGGTATATATATACTATTACGTAGATAAACGTATGATTCGTATTTTATTCTACGTTAAAAAAAGATAAGTTGTAGTTTATCATGATTTTAATGGCGTGTCATATCGATAAACTAAACAACTTTTTAAGAAATGTTGCCATATATACACTATTTTTACACCGAGTGTAACCAAATTTTCACTCTTATGCTCCTTAACAAACAGCTCATATTTTGCATAGTATTCTACGTTATAAATTGTGATTAACGTAATTAATGTAATTATGGTGACTACTGGTTTAGTTGAAAATTTTGGGATGAGACTAAATTTTACTTGTTTCTCATCCCAAAGTTTGCAACATTTTTTTTTTATTGAAAGCTTGGCTTTGATAGGACATTTGTTTTAATATAAAGTCAATATTTTTTATGGTTTATATAACTTTGGGCAACTATTACACACTGCAAAATAAATAAAGTATTGACAACCTCATCTCGAAGTTAACAGTTTATTATTCAAACAAAGGAAAAATGCATGAAAAAATGTTTGAAAAAGATTTAGTTTATCCTTATATCATGAATCCGGGGAGCTTCGAGTGTTAGCTACCAGACGAAACCGTATGTGGTGGATAACCCTATGTGATCTGTTTGATATCAGGAGACCTCCTAAATAATCAATAAAGGACACCGAAAGAAACGCCACTACTCTTCTCCGTCTATTCCGATTTTCTAATTCTCCCCATTCCCTTTCTCCATTGGGCTCGATTACAGTGTAACACGCACCGTGCTAGGATTTGTCAAATTGGAGCCAACTCGTTTGGAACCAAATGGAATTAAAACAAAAATAAAAACGACAAGAAAAAACTTGAAAAATTAAAGAGTTTAGGAAGTCCGAGGTAGCAGTTACGAAAACGAGCTCTAAGCTAATAGACTTGCTCCAAATTCAATGGTCCTGGACCATATTGCAGCTCCAAGTGTAGTCTCTAAGCTTAAAGCAACTGCAGTATCAACCGTCAGTAACTTGGGTCACCCGGCTAATTCAGAACAATTGGGAATAATACCTTACCTCAGTCCTAAACCTCTTTCTTTGATCGTAAAAATGCGATAAGAACAATCCAAAATATTAATTTAATTCCTATCGCGATACGCTCAGAGAAAGAACAAGCCTCAATCAGTTAGGGCAACATACTTTTGGTAGAGTGAAGCTGAGAAGTCTTCATCGATCCGAAGGAACCTTGGCTCTAGTAAGAGGCAAAGATCGCAGGCTGAAGTGGTGAACGTGGCCAAAAAAGCAAAGGTTCATTCTTCAGAGACGTTTAGTGACATAGTAAAAGGTGACTTTATTGTGGCGGTTATAGATATAGGGGTCTATAACGGACACATCACTTATGAAAAATGGGGTGGAGTGGAAATTGCAGTGGCAACCAATTTCCGTTCAACCCTTAAGTTGAACTCTACTCTGTTCCATCTGTAGGGATCTAGGATGGCACCAGATTTTCTATAAGTAGACAACGTGCGAGGACCAGCGATCACTCTTCCTCTACAAAATGGCCGTAACTTCCTTGAGGAAGTTTTGACCAGGTGCGTCTCTAGAGGTGGTCGAAAAATGTCAAATCTGAAACAGACCAAGAGCTCATCGAAAATCCTGGCAGAACCTTCACATCCTGAGGACATCCTTGAGATTATTCGTCGGAGCAACGTAAGTCTGCCGGCTTCTAATTGGAAGATTGGAAGAAGCGGTAGAGTGCTCGGGAAATTATTGTGTTATTTCGTAGCTGAGTCTTCGTTAACGGAGCCTCTTTTTCTTTAGGAAGACGGATCAGAAACTACCGGAAAATGTTTTGTACCGCTGCAGTAAAATGTTAGCTTGGCAGACATGCATCCGAATACCTATCACCCAACTGTAGTGACAACTATATGGTCACCATCAGCGTGGAGATCAACTAAAACTCACTTTGGTTGGTCTCCTCGTATATGGCGTATGATTGTCAAATGTCAAGGACCACTCGTTTTGGAACTTTTGGCTAATGTCGTAACGGAAGCCCAGAAAATAGGTAGAGGATTGGTCATATGCAGTGATCATGTCACCTGGGGAATCTCAGACACCATATGAAAGGGTAAGTCAATTTTTAATTATTTACTAACCACTAATCATATTGTATGCAACATTGCAAACCAACATTCGTCATCAGAAATAGAGCGAAGGTCCTAGACGTGACTTTTGTATCTGAACAAATATATCATATGGTAAACGAGTGGAAAGTGTCGGACGAAAACTCTTTCAAACTACTGTTACCTTCAATTCTCTCTTGTTATACACGTACAACCCATTAAGTTTTTGTAGCAACGTTCTCACAAACAGCATTGAAGCCCCCTATAGAACAACTCACCGGATTGGTAGGGAATCTAACAGCTATGTTTAACAAGTCTCTTAAAATTACTTAACCACTAAACAAACCTAGAGGAAAGCAGAAATCTCCGTGGTTCTAGGGCTGAATGCACTACGAATTAAATCAAGGAAATTCTTTAACATAGCCAAAGGTTCAAGAGAGCAAAAAGACTGGGATTTTTACACCACATCTCCTCAGAATAGGTCTTAGGTAGTGAAAATGTTTACGTATAGTTCCAAACTCGAAGACAAAGTGGGAGGCGGAGTGTTCTCAGAACAGTTAAATATTAATTTCTCTTTTCGTTTTTCTGGAACACCTCAGTGTACATCAGACTGAAGTATTCGCGATGAATGAAGCCTTGGCATGGTTGAAGTATAATGTAATATCAACTAGAGATGTCTGTGTGGACATCCAAGCTGCATTAAAATTGAATTGAAAGATGAGATGGCCAAGCAGTTTGCTATCCATATTATGTGATTGACGGATCAAATTGGCCTATATGCGGCAACGGTATATCGGACGAATTTGCTAAGGAAGGTACTAAACTGGATCTACAAGAAAAGGAAGATATAGACTGGTCGCTTGCCTTTGTCAAACAACTAACTTATTTTGGTAGGAGTCATCACTGGTTACTGGATTTTTGGGGAGCAGGTTTAAAACTTGGCTTTGCCGTCAACGACTTCTGCAGAAGCTGTAAGGATTAGGAGGCGGAAACAGTGTTCCATCTACTTTGTGTCCAACATTGGACCTCACCTACCTGAGTAATTGTAAAACCATACAAATACTTAGCTTCGTTAGAAGCTCCATATGGTTCGGGTAAGGGAAGGACGAAGATCATGTGGTATCACATCGAACCTATTTTGGTCTAATTGTGCCGTCCTAACGTTATGTTTTGATGAAATCCACTGCATCCTAACCTAATCTGTATCATTGAATTTTTAATTTCAAATAAAATTATATATTTTAAATTCATTGAACCATATTTTATTTTTAGATAAACATTACGCGCGGTTCCTTCAACTACACCGTTCTTTAACTATATAGCTACGGTATTCGAATCGCCATAGCCAATCTGCGGCAAGAATGAGACAATGTATTTCGATTGGAACTGGTTTGTTACTTTTGAATTCGATTAGAAGATAGGCCCAGTGGTACTGTGGATAAAAGTATGTCATGGAGGCATGTTACAATTTGCGAGATACCATCTCTTAAAATAATGTAAAACCAAATTAACCAAACCAAAAGTCAAAACCAAAGTTTGCATCGTCGGATGGAGCATACAGTATACACAGGCCTGAATTTAATTTGTTTTGTTCAATTCGCCAAAAATAAAGTGGTTTCTCCAAGGAATTTTCTAAATAGTAAAGGGATGGGGGTTGGGGTTGATCTCGTAAAAACTCGGAGTGAAATATTTGACAAATATGGTCATCCGTCATTCTAAATGTTATGGTGTGATAGCTTTACTATTAATGGTGAAATCACAACCAACTATTGTGACTAAAATGTTTGTGGTGGTAGCCATTATGGTGGAAATGATTCGGAATAAAAGGCTCGAACTTCATTAGTCAAGCTGTCCAATACTACGGCAAAACATAAAAAAAAATGTATTCTCCAAATTTACAAATTGGAATATGAGACATTCTAATTATATTTAAGACCAACTAGTTTTTGCTTGTGCGTGGTCAGGAAAAATACAACAAGAAGCTAATTTACAAATTAAATCGCCTCAAGAGCAATTAAGTATTTTACGTTACAAGTTAGATTAAAGTGTCATTAAGAATTTATCGTATACTGTTTTGTTGACTGATAAGTGGGAGTCGAGTTGTATTATTGTTGGTTAGACATTGTATTTGTTTTTAGGATAAGTGCAATATATATAATTTAATTTTAGTTTTTTGTTGCGATACAAGTTCTAGACAAAGATTCAATCAAAAAATCAATCGGAGAATAGCAACAAAACTCCTGTTTCCCGACTGTTTCGCGAAAAGCACTGTTGTTCTGACTAGACAGATTTGGACAACTAATTATTCAGCTTTTTTTGAAGTTTAGTGGGATATTTTATTCAAAAACTGAAAACCTCTCTATATAACCTAATTAAATAAAATTGTAAACAACAAAACTAATCAAAAGTTATAATAATTGGTCTCACCTAAAATCCAAGCTTAAATTTCTTTGATGTGTTGATAATCTCGTTTTCTGTTGTCCACCATTTGTGTTTGTATTACGTCCGTGTACCGATGGTAGTGTATGACATGTATTTAATAAATTATTACAATTATTACTACCGATACCACTTAAACTAAGACGTGGTCTGTTTAAACGATTACTATGATTATTTACAATATTTTTACAACTTTTATTTGTTTCACTTAATTGATTATTGTTTCCCAAATGCATTGATGATATTGATGGGGATGAGTTTGATGGTAGATTAAGACTGCTACAACTATTTGTAGTATTATTACTATTATGTGTATTTTTTAATAAAATTTTTGTTTCATTATTCAATACATTATTTGTTATTGTTTGATCATCTACAACTTTATAATCACAATAACTGGTATCATCACCGTTAACTAATGTAAATGAATTTGTTGAAATTGGTTGAACTGGTGTTGGGCATCGTTTTCCATTACTAACACTAAGAGATGGTGATAATAAGATTTGTTCATTATTATCTTCACTAACATCCACAAATGTGTTCATTTTGGAGCTAGAACCAATTTCGCGTATATGCCTTAAGTTTTCATAGCTGTTTGGATTATCTCGATTAATAATTTTTGTTTTATTTTTGTTTTCTGTGCTACTATTACTATTTATATTACTATTTTTGCTACTTTTAAATGCTGAAAATACAGAATTCATTTTCTTTTTTTCTTTTTAAATTTTAATAGTAAAATAGTCATAAAAAAATATATGTTTTTTTAGGTTTTATGAATACAGTGCTCATGATGATGTTATGATTGGTATAGTTTTTGTATAATTTAGGAATTTAGCTTAAATTATTAATTACATTTCGCCCCAATAACTATGTTTCCATATTTAAAATTTCTTTTTTATATTTTGAAATATTTAAATTTACTTTAAAGCGTTTTAAGAATGCATTAAATTATACTGTACTTTGAGTTTAATTTGTTTTTTTTTTTTAAATAGCGTCAATATGTTTCAGGTGGCAAGAAGAATGATGATCAGTTGTAAAATTTTGGTTTCTGAAAATAAAAAAAATTTTATAAATAATTTTGAAAAAAAAAAAATTTGGGTGCAAAAAATATTTTCAGACCGACCCAAACTCAAAGCTTGACAGTTAACTACATCGAGTAATCGTTGCTCAATCTCTTGCCATTTATGTCAAGGGTCTAACGGTTTTGTTTCGTCGTTATGACTCACGTTTTGGTGCTCCACATTCAACTTAGACGAAAAAACACATTATATTAGGTTGACAACTCAATTAGTCAATTCCATGTAAATTAAACGTTTTAGTGAAAATGAGAACAGACAATTATTGATTGGATGTAGTTCTTATATACTATAACTCTTCGGAGTTTTGTTCAGTTTGGACGACATAAAAGAAAAATGGGAAAAAAATTGATATAAATCGGCGAAACCTACCGGTCATTCCCAAAAATCAGTGAATTTGCTGCGTAGTTTTTGGTATTGGGTATTCAGCTATGGCCCGTACTTTTCAGAATGCACTTTAAGACATTCCTCATCTATTACATAACCTAAGTATTTTATTTCTCACAAACCAAATTTACTTTTCTCTACACTGATAGTTAGATTAACTACTTTGAGCAATCTGGCGACCTCAGATAATAATGAGACATGCTCTTACATCACAAGCAGATCATCAAGAAAAACAAAAACTCGGCAATGTGAGGAATGACCTTATAGGATAAATTAACACAGTGTTTGGGGTGCATTCCACAACCCGAAAGGCATTACCGTAAAATGGTATAAGGGTTGATCCGGTACAGTCTACACCGTCTTATCTCTTGAGCCGCATTTTAGTGGAATTTGTCAGAAAGCATCTTTAAAGTCAGTGTTCATAATTTTATCGAAACTCCTTAAACGACGTACACGCACATTTCCATTAGATTTTTTAAGAGTTACTGGAGATGAAAAGGCACTTTCACTTTCTTCCGCGACTCCCAGTGAAATCATTTTGTCTAACTCCTTGTATAAGAGGTCTTGGATAGCCGTTGAGATAGAGTAATACATTTGTTTGACTGGTGTCCTATTTCCAACATTAATTTTATGACTCAACATGACGGAAATTGTATGATAACTTCGTTTAACTATAATTTGTTCTGATGGAAGCTGATCTTGGTTGCTGGGTGCATGCCGTTGATGCATGCCGTTCCAATTGCATTGACTATTTTTGGAGATAATATAATTTATTTGTTAATCCAGGTTTAACTCGGACAGAAATATAATCCAATATGCGTAGTTTGCCCCCACTGAACGTAGATAGTGCTTAGGGAAGATGGAAAAATTTTAACCCGCTTCAGAAATTCTTCCGGTCCAGTCTAAAATAGTCATGTTTGCTCTGCAGGTATATGGAATACCGTTGATCAAAATGTTAGTGGAAGGACGATCATCAATAGAAGAGGAAATAATTCATTCTATGACAAGTTTCATGAGATTTTTGTGGTAGTTAAAATACCCGAGTGTCCTTTGTAAACGTGAATTAATAGTTAGTGTTGCTTCGCTTTATAATTTTGATCGTTAAACTGGTTTTGTATTTTGAGTTAAGAGTTTTGACGGAAGCATAATTCCGGAACCGTGTTCGTTGCCACACTTGTCGACATTGCTTTGGATTTTTTGTAATATGTTGGTTTAAAGCTCAGACCTCTTGATCCTATGGTTTCCACTCGAGTTTGCCGAGTTGGTACGATTGCATTTTGTGGTATTAGCAGCTCCGCACCTGAAACAATACGGGTGTCGTTGATTAGCATCGTTGTCTATTGAACTTTGCGCGTTAAAATATTTGGTTAACACACAAAGTAACAGTGATATTTTGAAGCCGCATCGTACGCTGGTTTAGATTTTCATCTCCAAGGATACTCGTCCACCATTACCACCAACCAGATCAACATCACTAATCTGTCGCCTAATAGTCATTAATTGTGCCGGGCTCAAACAAATTCGATTCCAATTGTCTTTAATGTGTCGCAATTAAAGACCCTTGGAATCGAATTGGGTGGGCCCGGCAGAATTAATAACTAATTTATTAACAAAATCAGGCACAATGTGAAAGAATTAACTGTAACTGTTGCGGCTTGCAAATCAGTATCACCACAATCAATTTCAAATCCATAAAGTTTTCTTTGAAGCATTGGTTTTCGTAATTCCAGAATTTTTATTACTTCACCATCAGTATAAGACGATCTTGAAAGCGTGACACCATTGCATTTTTGATAAGTTTCCAATCTCTGTAACCATAATCTACCTTAAGAACCCAATACCAGTTTTAAGCTTTTCCCGTCGTTGAGGCCAGTTGTACTGGTGTAAACGAATTAGGCAAACTAAACTTTAGATCACGAAGATAACACATCTTCAGTGATGAGCACGGAAAAGACGCGTACAAGATTTAATTTCACTCTTTATGTTGAAAAACTATTTGAGACTAGCTATAGTATAGCTATACGAGTGCAGACAAAATAGAACACATTGCTTATGAGGTCGAATGCAGAACTGGTTCACATTACTTTTTTTTGCCCGAAGTGTATCCACAGGTGACGACAAAGAATGGAAGGTTTGTTTACAGTTATTTGTTCAAAGTAAACCACGCTTACCTTAGCTGGTCCGTATGAAGACCAACTTTACTTGTGACTTGTGAGTACAAAATACATATAATTATGTCAATGACTAACAAGTAACAATTGAACTCAACTGCACAACAAAACCATCTGCTCTAGACGAATACAAACAAACAGTTCTGGAGAGCATGAAGTAAGACAAATGTTGAGCTGATTTCCTTGTTGATACAAAAGAACCAGTTTGCAGAATAATTCATAGTTGATGTGCAAACTTCTGCTACTAATTCTGTTACGAGGCTGTTTTTCCCGTAAAAATTAATTTGTTTAAACAACTTCTTATGCATGAATCAACGCGCGCAATACAACTTATCGCCTTTTATTCTTATCTTTTTTCAACCTGTTTGATTTGATATCTCATTTTGTATGCTGTTGGTTCATGAAATTTTTGTGATATTTCCTTGGACATTTGGTAATTTTTTTGGACAGTCGATCGGAATAAGACCAGCGGTACAGATCTAATTTGTTATTTTGTTGCCACAATAGTAGATATAAAACTTCGGCATTGTTATATTGTTAGTAATTTTTTTTCAAAAATTTTGATTAGATTGACGTTAAATTGTGTATTAGAATCGATCGGAATAAAATCAAGAGGACAGTTCGTGATTATACTGGAGATTGAAAGGTGTGTATTTTATTTTTTTTCTGTAAACGGTTT